>CABHPP010127652.1:471-59025 GCA_902168425.1 Peromyscus attwateri | reverse complement strand
TCCTCCTCCTCCTCCTTCTTCTTCTTCTTTCTTCTTCTTCTTCTTTCTTCTTCTTTCTTCTTTCTTCTTCTTTCTTCTTCCTTCTTCCTTCTTCCTTCTTCCTTCTTTCTTCTTTCTTCTTCTTCCTCCTCCTCCTCCTCCTCCTCCTTCTTCTTCGTTTGTTTCTTGAGACAAGGTTTCTTTGTGTAGCTCTGGCTGTCCTGGACCTTGCTATGTAGACTAGGCTGGGCTCGAACTCACAGAGATCTACCTGGCAAGCCCCAGGCCAGTGAGGGACCTTTTTTAAAAGCACCTATGAGAGGAACGCCTGAGGTTGTACTCTGCCTCCTCCTTTGTCAACATGTACACACACACACACACACACACACACACAACAGCCTCTGAAACCATGAACATTAAAACAGAAGCAAAGCAAACATTGCAGCATGATGATTCTGCCTTCAGAAGCAACTGCTTAACAATTTAGCTTTAATGATGGAAAGATCATTTGTCCTTTCTTTCATTTTTTTTGTGACATTAGAGATTTACTTTATTTCATTTTTGAAATGTGTTTTGTCTGTTTGTTTGAGACGGCCCCTCACCACGTAGACAAGACTGTCCTTGAATTTGTAGCAGTTTCCCTCCTTCTTCTCTTGAGTACTGGAATTACAGGCATGTTCCATTGTGTCTGGCTTCTTCCTAACTGCTTAAACCCTTGAAATGATTGTCACCAATAACTTGGGAATTTAGTAGAAATATTTTTAGCTTCTTGAGAGAAAGTTATTATGGTAGGTTATCTTACTTTAATTTACAGGAGAAAAATTTTAGCTTTTGTTTCCAAATTTTATTGTTGTCCAAAGTCTTTGTTTATTAGCTGAACTTCTGTTGTATACAAAGAGATAACACATTATTTTCAATAAATTTTGTTTTACTTTTCATGTGATAGAATTTCAAGTAAGTTATTACACGATAGCTGTGTAATCATGACAGGAGCCACATCTGACTTAAATGTTTGCCTCTAAAATGTGACTTTATAATAGTCATCTGGATGAGACAGCTTCAGCTTTGAAAACACTGTGCTTGGTTTTTTGTGTAGGATTAATTTGATTAATTCCTTTTACTGAAGAATGGAATATCTCACTTTGCTTTCCTTTGAAGTTGACTGTATTCAGAGAACTCCTAGAATCTGAAAACAGAATACCAGCGTCAACATGAACACTTTGTCTGTGAATAAATGTGTTCAGTTATTGCTTTCTATACCAGAGAGACATTAGTTATGACATGTCCACCCTTTAAATTGCAAAATTAATACTTAATTAGTGTTCTAAGGGATTGTCATGTTGTATGCTTATTCTTTCATATTTTTTTCTTAATTTTCTCTTACCAGCTAATAATACAGTGGATTTTAAAACAGTAAAATTCCTGCTCCAGGACTCTAAAAGTTTGTTACATGCCTTCAGTACAAGGTCAAACTATGATGGTATTCTTCCACAGACCTTTGCTCAAGTAAACAAACTACTTCAAGTACTTGCAGAGGTAAGATACCTATGAAGTGCGATTTAGAGTAGTTGATCACATACATTTCAAACGTGGATGCATGGCTTTTTTTTATTTTTATTTTGGTACTTTGTAATATTGAGATTATGGGTATACACCACTACAAACTTGGGATTTTACTTGATTGTTGTTGAATTTTATATTACTTTCTTTATGGATAATAGAAAGATGTACACACAAAAAAGAGGGACTAGAGAGATGGTTTAGTAGTTAAGAGTCCTTGTTACTCCTGGAGAAGACCAAGGTTCAGTTCTCTGCATTTACTTGGTGGCTTACAACTATCCTTAACTCCAATTTCAGCGGTTCTGACACCATCTTCTGACCTCCTCAGGCACCAGGTATGCTCATGGTACACATACATGCATGCAGACAAAACAGTCATACACATAAAATAAATATTTAAAAAAATAACAAAATAGGGCTGGAGAGATGGCTCAGCGGTTAAGAGCACTGGCTGTTCTTCCAGAGGTCCTGAGTTCAATTCCCAGCAACCACATGATGGCTCACAACCCTCCATAATGAGATCTGGTGCCCTCTTCTGGCCTGTATGCATGCATGTAGGCAGAACACTGTATAAATAATAAATAAATAAATCTTTAAAAAAAAAAATAACAAAATAAGTTTTGATTTTTTTTGGGTTTTTTCGAGACAGGGTTTCTCTGTGTAGCTTTGGTACCTGTCCTGGATCTCGCTCTGTAGACCAGGCTGGCCTTGAACTCACAGAGATCCGCCTGACTCTGCCTCCCGAGTGCTGGGATCAAAGGCGTGTGCCACCACCGCCCGGCTGTTGTTTTGGTTTTTGGTTTTGTTTTGTTTTGTTTTGTTTTTGAGATAGGGTCTCATGTAGCTCAGACTAGCCTCAGATTTACTGTGTAGCCAAGAATAACCTTAAATTTTTGATCCTCTTGCCTTTATCTTCTGAGTACTGGGATTATAGATGTATACTATAATGCCCTGTTTATGTAGTCTTGGGGATCTAATCCAGAGTGTCATGCATGCTAGGCAAAGTACTCTATCAACTGAGATACATTCTGAACCCTAAAATATAGTTTACTGAGAATTGTTTGTATAATTCATTAGATTTGATACACCTTAGGTATTTATTTATCTCTCTAACTTGAACAATAAATATATTATTTCCAAAATAACGTTTCTTAATATAATAACTTGAAAAGTACCTAATCTTAATTATCAAATATAGAAAATCAAGAAAAGAATATTCATCATCTATTTGCTTCTGAAAAGCTGCTGAGAAACTAGGATGAAACAGTTAATGAGCACCATTTTCAGCTGTGTATGTAAGAGGGTGGAAGGAGGAAAAGGATAAGACATCCTTGTTTTGTTAGCTTTCCAGTCACCCCAAAATTTTGATCAACCACTATGCTAGAATAATTCAAATCAATTTTGTTGATTAGTTTTATATTTTACATGCTCAGGATCCTGACCTGTGGGTTTTTTGTTGTTGTTTCATTTTTTTGCCTCTAGTTCTTTAAATTCTTTGGACCTTTACTCCCCCCACTTTTTTGTAAAATGAGTACAATAATAATTCTTGACTTAGAATTGCCATAAGAATGAACTAAGTTATTAAAAAAAACTTAGTGCCTAGCAGATAGTAAGTGCTGTATAAGTATTTTTTTTTTTAATATACTTGCATGATTGTGTATACTCAGTTTTAAGAGTCAGAGCAAAGGAGAAATCTGTAAATGCTCAATTTTAAATGTTTATGGTAACTAAAACGATTATCTGGGCTAGAAGTCTAGCTCAGTGGGAGAGCTTGCTAGAGATTGACAAAGCCCTGAGTTCCATCCCAGTATTGCCACAAAAGTTTATTTCAGGAAAAAAAAATACTAGCCCATTATTTATATTTACTAAGTTCATAATTTAATACAAACAGGCAAAATGAGAAGATCATCTCTTTCTGTTTTCTGCCCCACAAATTAGAGAATAGTAATACCTGTGTAGTTGGTGTGGGATCATAACCTCCTTTCTAGAGTGCCGAGAGTCGAATCTCTCTTATGCTTCTTACATTTGAGTTACCTTGCATGAGTTTTTTAAATCTTTGTATTTCTCAGTTTCCTCCACTTAAAACTCTGAATTGTTTCTGTTTCATAGGGTTTCAGTTCTGTGTCATAGTACTGTGTAGTCATGAGGATTGAGTGAGCTAATCTAAAACCCTTAGAAAGCTCCTGTGTGCAGTGTGTTTGCATAAATAGTAACAGTTACTATTTACGGAGTCAAAATTTTATTTAAAAAATTTCAAAGCATAAAAATAGTAAGACATTAAGCTAACTTTTGAAATCATCCTTTTATTAATGTGGAAACTTAACTCTAGAGAAATAAACACAATTGTTTGGTGTTGGCCAAATTCTCCTAGGCATTGGGGTCAGCCTTAAAGTATGGCTAATAAACGCAATGAAACTCCAATGGAGAAAACTATTTTTGCCTTTGCAAGCAGGCATCAATCACAAATAGCTTTTTGGTCAGGCATAAGAGCCTGTGTCCACTTGACCCTCTCAGTGTTGTGACCCCATCTGGCTTGAACCTGTGTAGGCCTTTTGTGTGTTGCCACAGTTTCTGAATTCATATGTGCTTCAGTCCTGGTGTGTCTGGAAGACATTGTTTCCTTGGAGTCATCTATCACCTCTGGCTCTTACAGTCTTCATCTTCTCTTCCACATAGAATCCTGAGCCCTGAGGGGAGGACTTTGATTAAGACATCCCATTTAGGACTGAGTGCCCCCCAAATCTCTCAGTCTCTGCACATTGTCCAGTTTTGGGTCTCTTTGTTTGTTCCCATCTACTGCAAGAAGAAGCTTCTCTGATGAGGGTTGAGCAAGACATTGAACTGTGGGTATAGCAGGATGCCATTAGGCATCATTTTATTGCTATGTTCCTTTTGCAGAATAATAGTATTAGGTTTTCCCTGGGCCCGTAATCTACCTAGTCTCAGGTTCTTGACCACTTTAGTATCGTCAAATATAGGTTCCATCTTAGGGAGTGGCCTTAAATCCAATCAGAAAGTGGTTGCTTATTCCTATAACATTTGTGTTACTATTGCACCAGGATATCTTGCAGGCTGGTTACTCTTGTAGGTCACAGGGGTTTTTGTTGCTGGGAAATATTGATGAGTACCTTTCGCCTCTGGTAGTGTGCAGTGTACCTTCCAGTACCATGAACACTCTCAGTTGTAGTGAAGACTCTAGTTAGGCCCCACCTCAACTTCTTTATGTTACATGGTATATGTAAGTGTTGTCTTCAGCAATAGGGCCTTAGCTTACCATCAGATTGCAGAGGTAATCAGTAGCCTTGGCAATAAATAATCTGTGATGTTTGAGGATTTCCATGGGGCTCCTTTGACCAACAGTTCAACAAGATGTAACCTATTCCTGGCATTGGAGGTTTTGCTTGGTGGCATAAGATGTCTAGTTGAGGTATTGTGTCCCCTATTATTTAGTAACTCCATTTAGATTCCTTTTATATGTGTATTTATTTTAAGAAGCTTCTGCAGTACTAGGTTTCCATATGGTTTTTCAAATGCCCTTTAGCAGTCCCTCCCCATATTGCCTTCTTTACCCTTCTATCCCCTCCCTATGTAATCGTCCTAGTTTGCCCTTTGTCTCTCCATAACAATGTATTAAACCATATTCTTTTTTAAAAAAATAATTTAACATTATTTTATGTGCATTGTGTGAGGATGTTAGACCCCCTAGAACTGGAGTTACAGACAGTTGTGAGCTGTCATGTGGGTGCTGGGAATTGAACCCGGGTCCTCTGGAAGAGCAGCGAGTGCTCTCAACCTCTGAGCCATTTCTCCAGCCCTTAAACAGTATTCTTAATTAACAGTCAAATGTTAGGTAAGAAAGGTCACTAGAGTAATAAATTCAACATACTAAATCTAATGCTTTTCAAGGAATATTCTGTGCATGTGAAAGAACGACTAGCCAGCATGTCCAGTAAGCTTGTGTCTCTGTTTTCTCAGTTGCTAGTGAAGAACTGGTTTGCATTTTATGTAATTCTTACGTCACAGGTCAAGACAAAACTGAAGCCAAGTTCTTCAGAAAGCACAGTGAGTAAAAAGCAGGAAGACAGTTCTTTGATGAAGCTTCATAACCAAGGCGTCACTGTTCTCTTGGATTCTCATCTTCCCCAGTTCACCAGGCATCAAGAAATCTGGTCTGTCCTGGAGAATGTTTGGACTTCAATATATCAGAACAGGTACTAAATTCCCAAGACATTCTCAACTTTATCATTACAAGTTTGCTTCTTGTAGGGTTTCCATTATTACCATTTCTACTGTAGTTAGTGTTTGGGCTGTGAGTTTATTGTGCTATGGGTCTTTTGTCAAATTGGCACGTTAGAAATATTTGTTTAAATAGGGGTAAACATTAGAATTACCTGGAAAATTTTAAGTTTCTATTTCTAAACACTATTCCTAGAAATTTGGATTCAGTAGGGCAGAGGTGAATCTGAGAATGCATTTAAAAAAATCTCTCTAGGTGATTCTGATGTAATCAAGATAAGGAGCATTGCTTGCATAAGTCACAACCAATAAGTCACTTAGATTGATTCAGCAGCTTAGCAGCTTGCAAGACTGTGATTAAACTGGAAATAACTTGAGAAAAGTTCTTTGGATTAAAGAAAATTCATATAAAAATTGTAAAAGTGGATGAATGCTATTGTTCAAGAGAAAAAAATACCATTACTTTAGTATATAAACATAAAACACTTTAGAATTAATGAATTGAAGAGATACAGAGATCATTCTTGGGTAATTTTTATTTTTTGTTTGTGTGCATGTGGGTGTGGGAGGGTCACAGTGTGGAGGTCAGAGGACAGCTTGCAGAAATGGGTTCTTTCTCTGCTCTGTGGGGAATCAAACCCAGGTCACCAGGCTTAGCAGCAAGCATCTTTACCTGTTGAGCCATTTTGCTGCCACCTTTTCCCCTCAGTGTTTGAGACCACTTGTGTTTTAGTTAGGTGAACCTGGGCTACGTTCCCCTTGAGTAGTTTTTCAAAAAGATGCTGTTAGAATACCTTATATAACTTAAAACCACTAATTTTATTTTATTGGTTTTTTGAGACAGGGATTCTCTGTGTAACAGCCCTGGCTGACCTGGAACTCACTCTGTAGACCAGGCTGGCCTCGAACACACAGAGATCCACCTGCCTCTGCCTCTTGAGTGCTGGGATTAAAGGTATGTGCCACCACTGCCTGCACAAGTATATTGTGTTACATATTCCCTGTGCCTCATTCTCAACTAACTCCCCTTTTCTCGACCTTTGTCTCCTTTGTTCTTGGAGCTCATTTTTCAGTCCTTGGCTATAATTAAACATTTTCAACAAATTTATGGCCTGCTATTTGGCTTTCTAACCCATCATACTACAAAGATAATTGCATTGGAATATGAACTAAAGATTATATTACAAATTTATAAGTTTTTTATGAATCAGTTTGTTTTTCTAGTCAACATATTTTTGGTGTTTTGACTAATCAGATATTCTGGTGTACAGAAAATTACCATATATAGGAGGCAAGAATGGCTGCTTTAAAAATAAAACTAAGATACTTGAAAACATAGGAGTTAATCTGTAATATTCATGCATTTGTATTGCCTGTTAGAGAGCTCTGTGCTATTTCTGAGTAATAGACTGTATATGCTAGCATTTCAGTAAGTGACAGTGTTTATAGTGCCTTAACAATACGTATTTATTTAGCCTATTTTTAACAAGTCTAGTTGTATACCAGAATTGCAGTAGAATTTATTGAATATAATCCTTTTGCATAAAAGTGCTCATTTGGAGATCTGATATGTCTATTCTTAATTACTCATATAAGTTACTAGAATACACTTATGGATAGTTTTATCAACTTGATAGAATCTAGAAACATCTGGGAGATGGGCCTTTTGCTGTGGGATGTTCTGTATGGCAAATGTGTTGCTAATAAAACACTGATTGGCCAGTTTCTTATTTATAAGTGTTTCTTATTTATAAGTGTTTCTTATTTATAAGACGGTTGGTTACATCTACAGCCTTTGGGTGTTCCTGTCTCTCTTTTCTGAGTGCCAGGATTAAAGACAGGGACTACCACCTTGGCTTAGTATTTTTGCTACTTAAAAATCATACCACTGTTCCAATGGAACAATAAAGACATTGACTTTGGGAAAACCATCTAGTCTTTCTGAAACTCTGTTCATCCTGAAACAATAGTCAAATGATCTTTAAGGTCTGCAGACTTAGAAATTCCATGACTTGGATTTGGGGCTATTTTAATACACTCTCTTTTTTTTTTTTTTTTTTTTTTTTTTGACAGGATCTCTCTGTGTACTAAGTGAGAATCTGCTCTGTGTCTTTCTGTCCTCCTCAATCCTTGCCTAGCCTGCTCTAATCCACACCTCATGTAGCTTAACCGTTTACATTTGCCAGAGCCCTATTTCAAATGAGGTCCGTACTGAAGCTCTAGAGTAGTGCTTCCCAACCTTCCTAATGCTGTGACTCTTTAATATAGTTCCTCATGGTGTGATCCCCAACCATAAAATTATTTTTGTTGCTACTTCATAACTGTAATTTAGCTGCTGTTATGAATCATAATGTAAATATCTGATATTTCAGGTGGTCTTAGGTGACCCCTGTGAAAAGGTCATTCTACTCACAGGTTGAGAATCATGGTTCTAGATGAATGTGAATTTGGGAAGGACACCATTCAGATACAATACAATGTGTTTTGATTTTTAATATAGTTACTGTTACCTAAGTAAATATTTATTTATATATTTAGAGACAGGGTCTCACTATGTAGCCCTGGCCAGTCTGGAACTCACCATGTAGATCACGCTGGCTTTGAACTCAGAGAGATCTGCCTGCTTCTGCTTTCTAACTGCTAGGATTAAAAGCGTGCACCACAATACCTAGTCTTATTTTTAGTTTTGATCCTTATATGGCATAAACACTTAAAAATATTTTAGTATTTTATTAAGTAGACCTTAAAGGTCTCACTAATTATCTACTGTAATTATTAATTCATAGTAAATCTTTGGAAGTGGAATTACAAGGATAAACATCCAGTTTTTTATTTACTCCTCTCCATCTCTGTGGTCTTCTTTTAGAGTGAAATGTCTTCACCCAGCTTTTATGTTAATTCCTTTAAATTAGATCTGTGTGGTGTGTGGCCTAGATCCCTTGTGTGGATGTTAGCCCAGACTTTTCTCGTGTCACTGTCTTTGATTTCTAACTTAAATAGATGAGTATTACACAAGATTAATTATATTATTACTTTTTTATATGTCATCAGTGAAAACACCTACAAGTACTAAGTGAGCACATACTTCTTTCCTTTCTATTTTTTAGCACAGATGTGTTTCAGACACTAGACTCAAGTTCAACTCTGACAACTTCAAAAATAGCGTCATTTGAAGAAGCATTTCTATATCTTCAAAAGTTAATGGCAGCTGTGAAGGATATTCTTGAAGGAATTCAAAGGTAAGCATTATATTAAGTTTAAAGTTTATAAATTCTGTATTTATTAGCTAAATTTAGACTTGGTAGGAGTCTTCTAGTAAGGTAGAAACTATTGGCTGTTTTTGAGACAGGGTCTCCCTATGCAGCCTTGGGTGGTCAGGTGTGGACCAGGCTCATAGAGATCTGGCGGCCTCTGCCTGTTGAGTGCTGGAATTGAAGGTGTGCATCACTACACCTAGTAGGTGATTGGCTTTTAGATTTTCCTTTCTTAGTTTCATAAGAAACTACCACCCAGCCATATCACTTCCTGTTTCCTCCACACTAGTGCTGGGATTAAAGGCATGTGTGCCTTCCAAGTACCTGGAACAAAGGCATGAGATCCCAAGTGCTGGGATTAAAGGTGTGTGCCACCACTGCCTGGCCTCTATGGTAACTAGTGGCTAGCTTTGCCCTCTGATCTCCAGGCAAGCTTTATTTGTTAGAGCACAGACAAAAATATCACCACAATTTTTATTGTTTTAAAACATAACTGCCGGGCGGTGGTGGTGCACGCCTTTAATCCCAGCACTCGGGAGGCAGAGCCAGGCGGATCTTTGTGAGTTTGAGGCCAGCCTGGTCTACAGAGCGAGATCCAGGAAAGGCGCAAAGCTACACAGAGAAACCCTGTCTCGAAAAACCAAAAAAAAAAAAAATATGGTTTTGGTTTGAAATACCTTATAAAGAGAGCGCTCTCTCGTGTGCTCCCTTCCTCCCCCCCTCCTGTGTGTGTGTGTGTGTGTGTGTGTGTGTGTGTGTGTGTGTGTGTGGTATTTGCATGTTTGTGCAGCTATGTCCACCTGTACATATATGTGGAGGCAAGAGGAGGATGGCACGTGGATTCTGTTCTGTCACTCTGCCTTATTCCCTTAAAACAGAGACTCCTGAAGCCCCCTTAAGACGAGACTCCAGTGAGCCCCCTGTCTCTACTTCTCAACCTTCCTAAAGCTGTGACCCTTTAATGTAGTTCCTCCTGCTGTGGTGACCCCCAACCATAAAATTATTTTCGTTGCTAGTTCATAACTGAAATTTTGTTACTTTCATGAATTGTAATGTAAATATATCTGTGTTTTCTGATGGTCTTAGGTGACCCCAGTGAAAGGGCCATTCACCCCCAAAAGGGGTTGAGAAATGCTGTCCTAGATGATTTTACACACACACACACACACACCAGTCTTCAACTAATTTTTCCATGGTTCCTCAGATATCACTGTGCCTCATTATCAGGCTCTCCATACACTCTTGTTTTGTTTTTTTCTGTCACCAAGTATATTATTTGGTTTGATTAATACCTGAAAAATAATATAACCTATTGTTTGTAAATGACAAGACATAGTTACTCCATCTTCCATTTCCCATTTTGTGCGTAGCTTTACTTTTCATAGTTTATTTTATTACAAGCTCCCTCAGACTTTGAGTGAGGCAGAAAATGCCTTTTCTATGTCTAGGACCTTGTGCAGGTAACATCATGTTATTGGCCAGTAGGTGGTCAATAAATGTTTAAGTGTTTTGAGACATGGTGTCATGTGACCCAGACTGGCCTCAGGCTTACTATGTAGCCAAGGATGACCATGAACTTCTGATCTTCCTTCCTTTATTTCCCAATGTGGGGATGATAGGTGTGTGTCACCAGGCCCAGTGCATGTTGTATAAACATTCTGCCAACTGAGCTGTATCTCTAGCCCAGTAAATATTAGTGAATGTCTTATAATATTTCTGATTGAGGGAATCTTCTTTATTATAACAGTAGATAGTTAGTTAATATAGGGGTTTCCAAAGAGGTACAGAAGAGAGAAATATAAAGCTAAGAAAGAATAAGAATAAGAAAATCTAGTTGAAAAACTGTAAGAGGCTAATGAGATCAAAAAGGCATCAACCTCTAGAATAAGTGATAAAGCCCTTGGCAACTAGCCCAAATAGCTCCTGGTATAACATCTTACCTAGTTTCTTAGTCCTTGTCCCCACCCCACTCCAAGACAAGGTTTCTCTGTGTAGCTCTGGTTGTCCTGGAACTCGCTTTGTAGACTAGGCTGGCCTGGAACTCAGAGATACATCTGCCTCTGCCTCCCGAGTGCTGGGATTAAAGGTGTGCACCCATCATACCTGGCTTGGGGGGGGGGCGTATATCTCTTCATTAACTATCTAATTTCAGTTAGCAGGCAGAAAGGTAGAATCTAGTAAAAGATTTATTTATCTTTTAAATTTTTTATTGAAAATAATTTTCCAGACCCTATATTGTAATCATGGTTTCTCCTCCCAATGTCCTCCCAGATCCTCCTCGCTCCCCACCTAGCCACCTCCACACCAGCTCCACGACTCTGTGCTCAAGGAGATACATAGGTGTTATCTTCAGTCCAAGGGCTTTACCTTCAACTTGTGGAGAGTGATAGCTACTTGAATTATTTGGAGATTTCCATGAGTCCCCTTTGGTCAACAACTCAGTTAGATGTAACCCTTACCTGGCACTGGAGATTCATTTGGTGGCTAGAGAAGTTTAGTTGGGACTTCGTCTCCCCTGATATTTGGTGATTCCATATAGATTTATTTTATAAATGTGTATATTTTAAGAATCTTCTACTGTAGTAGGCCCTCAAATGGCCCTTAGTGTTACCTGTGCCTTCTTATCTTCCCTCATTTATTCCCCTCCTGTCTCCATAACTATGTATTCTTTTTCCTCTTACTTGGAAGATTGTCCCCCTGCCCCAGTTCCTTACTCTACACCTAACATCTGTGGTTATATGGATTGTGATATTTCTGTTGAAGACTTAAAAGCTAACATTCACATGTAAGGGAATATATACCATATTTGTCTTTTTAGATATGGGTTACCTCACTCAGGATGATTTTTTTATAGCTCCATCAGTTTACCTATGAGTTTCATGATTTAATTTTTTTAAATAGCTAAATAATATTCAGTTGTGTAAATGTACATTTTCTTTATCCATTTACCTATTAATGGGCATATAGGCTGATTCCAGTTTCTAGATATTATGGATAGAGCATCAGTGAACATGGGTGAGCACACAGTGTTTCTGTGGTAGGGTGTAGGGGGTATATGCCCAAGCATGGTATCTTTTTTTTTTTTTTTTTTTTTTTTTTTTTTTTTTTAATGTGCATTGGTGGTTTTGCCTGCATGAAGGTGTCAAGTACCCTGGAACTGGAATCATAGCTATGAGTTGCCATGTGCTGGTAATTGAACTGGGGTTCTCTAGAAGAACAGTCAGTATTCTTAACCACTGAGCCATCTCTCCAGTCCCCCAAGCATGGGATCTTGAGTAGATCTATTCCCACCTTCCTGGGGAACTGCCACACTGATTTCTACAGTGGCTGTACCAGTTTGTACTCCCACCAGCAATGGATGAGTGTTCTCCTTACCCCACATCCTTGCCAGCATGAACTACCATTTGTTTTATTGTTCTTGGTGGCGATTCTGACTTGTGTAAGATGAAATCTCAAAGTAGTTTTGATTTGCATTTCCCTGATGACTAAGGATATTGAAGATTTCTTTGTGTTTACTAGATGACATTTAAATTCACAGAAGATAAGCAGACAGTTGTTTTTATAAAATATTATAGAGGGTTAGCAAGCTTGCTCAGTGGGTGCTTGTCACCAAATCTCACCACCTGAGTTAGATCCCTGAGTCCCATATTGTGGAATGGGAGACATTTTTGTATTTTAACTGATACACAGGAATATAAAAGATTATGTATTTAGGGGTGTCACATGTGATGTTACAGTATTTGTACACGTTGTGTGATACTCAGATCAGGTTTAAAAATAGCTACCTTCTTTTGACTGGTAGTGGTGGCGTGTAGCCAGAAGATTTCTCCAGTCCTGCCCAGCCTGTCCTATGTTTCTTTGGTCTCACCCGGCCCTGCTGTTGCACAGCCACTTATAAAACAATCATTCAGAGGCTTATATTAATTAATTGTATGGCCTATGGCAATCTTCTTGCTAGCTAGCTACTATAACTTAACCTATAACTTAACCCATTTCTATTAATCTATAAGTTGCTGAGTGGCAGTGGCATTACCAGTCTGCTGGCATCTTGCTTCTCCTTGAGCAGTGGCTGGAGTCTCCCTCTCCTCTCCTTTCTTCTCCCCCTATATCTGCTTAGATTTCCCTCCTGCCTCTGAGCTGCTTTGCCATAGGCCAGTGAAGCTTTATTTATCAACCAATCAGAGCAACACATATTCACCGCATACAGAAAGACATCCCACAGCAGTGGCACACACCTTTAACCTCAGCACTTGGAAGGCAGAGACAGGCGGATCTCTGTGAGTTCAAGGCCAGCCTGGGACAGCCAGGACTGTTACACAGAGAAACCCTGTCTGAAAAAAAGAGAAAAAATAGCTATCTTCTTCTCAAACATTTATCATTTCTTTGATAAAGACATTCAAAATTCTTTCTTCTAGTATTTTGAAGTACACAGTTGAATGCACTGACTTTGTGAATCTAATGGTAATTACCTGAGGCTGAAGAGAGTAGGGAGGAGGGAGGGTGAAGAGGGGTTGGTTGCGCTGGCCAGTGGTGGCCCACACCTTTAATCCCATCACTCGGGAGGCAGAGGCGAGTGGATCTCTGTGAGTTCCAGGCCAGCCTGGGCTACAGAGTGAGTTCCAGGAAAGGCACAAAGCTACACAGAGAAACCCTGTCTCAGTGGGAGAAGGGGGTTGGTTGCTCTATGGGTACAAAGTTATACCTAGGATTGAGAAGCTCTTGTATAATAGCAAATAGAGTGACTGTGCATAGTGATAATGCATTGTCTTTTTATAGCAAATTACTTATGGATCCTTATATATATATATAAATGGATATATATATAATTTATATATATAAATATATAAATGGATATATATATTAGTGTGTCTATGTGTGTGGTTTATGATTTATCTCTTTTGTTAGGAAGTTTTTTTTTTTTTTTTTTGTTTTTCAAGACAGTGTTTCTCTGTATAGTCCTGACTATCTTGGAACTCACTCTGTAGACTAGGCTGGTCTTGAACTCAGAAATCCACCTGCCTCTGCCTATCAAATTCTAGGACTAAAGTTATGTGCCACCATCACCTGGCATGAGGTTGTATTTTAAAATTACTTGCTGGAAGAAAACCTTTTCCCATGAAACTGAAATTATTCAGATTTTTGTGCATTTTAAAGATATACTGGATTATGCCCTTTCTAAGACAGCAGAGTACATTTTAGATGTTGACTATGTCCTGTGAAATATTTATAAAAGCCTTCGTGAATATAATAAAGACAAATAATCTACAAAGATACAGTTGAAAATTTGAGATCACTTAGCTTTCCTGTGATATTAGGATTGGCAAAGATATGAGGGCCTAGGGACATTGTTGTGGTTAAAAGCTCTTTGGAATTTAAGAGTTAAAATGACTTGATTTTTTTATTAGTTACAGTATCAATGTAAAACCAATTGCTAAACGGTCTTATTAATAAAAAAAAAAAAAAAAACCCAGAGCCAGATGTTGTGGTGAAAACCGAGAGATCAGAGGAATAGGACAAGCCACAGCCAGCCTCACCTTACTGACTCCTCAGCTTTCTGTATACTTACTGTGCCTTTCTGTGCCTGCCATCTCACTTCCTCTCCCTGCCCAGCTACATCGCTTCCTCTTTCTGCCTAGCTCTGTCACTTCCTGTCTGTCTGTACAGACCTCCAGACCTTTATGGTTAGTGCTGGGATTAAAGGTGTGTGCCACCACGCCTGGCTGTGTTCCCAGTGTGGCCTCGAAATCACAGAGCTACAGATGGATCTCTGCCTCTGCCTCCCCAATGCTAGCATTAAAGGTGTGTGCTATCATTGTCTGACTTCTATATTTGATACAGTGGCTGGATTTTTCCTCTGATCTTCAGATAAGCTTTATCAGGGTACACAAATAAAATATCATCACAGTACCATTCATTTATTTTTGGCTTGAAACTAGGTGAAGGTGTTTGTGGTAGTAATGTTACTGTTATAACTTTCATAAATGTATTTTCTATATCCTAGATACTATTAAGGCTTTTCTGAGCCAGATATGATGATGCAGGAATGAGAAATTAAAGGATAACTTCAGCTACATAGTTCAAGCCCGTCTGAGTTACATGAAACTGTAGTTGTTGTTTTTTACTCTTTGACTCTTTTCTCTTTGGAGGGCCCACCGTCCAGCTCCCAAATAATCACACACAGAGACTTTTTCTTACTTATAAATGCCTGGCCTTAGCTTGACTTATTTCTAGCCAGCTTTCCTTAAATTATCCCATCTGTCTTTTGCCTCTGGGCTTTTACCTTTTTCTTTTTCTTTTTATTTATTTATTATTTAAATTACACTCATGATATTCATTAATTATACTCATGATATTAATCACATTTGTGGTGTTCATAGATTACATTCGCAGTATTCATTCAATTATATATATATTTATATATATATATTAATTTTAAATGCCAAATGTCATTTATTGAAGGGGGGAGGAGGTCTTAAATACAGGCTTACAGCACAATGGGAGGACCCCGGAGGGCAGAAGTTCACTACTGATGTTTTACAATCTTGCTTCTAATCTGTTAACGCCCATTATTCAGGATACACAGACAAGGAACTTTCCTTAAGCATTCAGGAGGGTGGAACCTGGCAGGGAATTAGCATAGGGAGAATATCAAGGTCAAGGTGTGCAAGCAAGGCAACAGTTACCCAAAACAGGGGCCAGGGCCCTACAGGTCCCCCTTTATTAAAAAATGAGCTTCTGACTTGGGTTGCATGGGACGTCAGCAGGTCACCTTACCCATCATGGAGACGCCTGCCCAGGCCACACAGGTGCTCTGTCTTAGGTTGGTGAGTGCCCCCCAGACATTACCTGTCTCTGAATACTCATTTTCATACAGGCTCAATCGTGTGTGAGCTGCATAGTTAATTGCTGCCAAAGATCTCAAAGTGGCACTGGGCTTGCAATCTGTGTGTTCGATACAGAAAAGACCAACAGAGGTCGTATCTCACCCATAGCCAGTAGGCTAAAGGCAGCTGAGCCATTCCCTTCCTTAATGAGCCATACTGTACGTTGGTGTCCTTGTAAGATAGTATCCCAAAAGCAACTGGAACTTGAGTTTATAAATTTATAATTTTCAAAGCCAATTGAGATGTATATATCTACTGGATTAAATTTATCATGCCCAATAGAATGAAAGATTAACTAACTTTGGTAGCTACTTTTGTTGCCAGGGTCTCCATTGTGCTAGCTGTAGTAAGCAATTATGAAATGGTAATCCCAGAAAGAGTAGCAGTGGTGGGCGCCATTGCTGTAACAGCAACAGCGGCAGCAGCAATGTCAAATTCTCTTCTGGATTGTGCGGACATCCACTGGCATGGATACAACTCCAGTAACACGTACCGCCAAGGCCCATTTTTCTTGATCCCAGCATGACTAGCTGGCAGCTCTTCTGGAGAATCCAATCTCATGGCTACAGTTCCTAGGCATACATTAATGCTTGCCAAAGCTGGCGATATTGGGCTCTCAATCTCCATTGGCATCAGAAGGGTGGATTTTTTCATGAAGACCCATTAGGTCTCTGTCATGTTGGGCTTCAGCAGCAGCCACAGGGCGCGTTCAGTGCTCAGGAATCCAAAGAGGAACCTCATTGTCCTGAGGAAAGACATAAACAGAACGCTGGGGCCACACCAACACTAGATCGGGTCTCCTCCACGTGCTAGTAGAAAGATCCTTCCATCGCTCCAGAGAGTGATTTGCAACAGGAGCTCTCCAGTGCTTATCTGCATTGGATATTCCAGCAGAATCCACCGATAAAAAATTTAAAATATATAAAACAAGGGAAAGAATAGAATGTGGAGAGGAATGATGAGTCCCTAGTTCGCTTTTACCTTTTTCTATTTCTGTATATCTTTATTTACTTCTTACTCTGTGTCTGTGTGACTGGTGTCCTCTTCCTCCTCCTCCTCTTCTCTCTCCTCCTCCCAAATTTCTCCTATTTATTCTCTCTACCTGCCAGCCATGTCTATCCTTTCTCCTGCCTCCCTATTGGCCATTCAGCTCTTTAGTAGACCAATCATGTGTTTAGACAGGCAGAGTAACAAGCTTCACAGAGTTAAACAAATGCAACATAAAAGAATGCAACACGTTTTTGTATCATTAAACAAATATTCCATGGCATAAACAAATGTAACACATTTTTAACTAATATTCTACAACATGAATCCCTGTCTCAAAAAGCTTTTCCAAACCCATGATAAATAAATAAGTGATAACAGTTTTCTATTGTATTTATTTATTTATTTTTGAGGCAAGAGTCAATAGCCCAGGGTCTCTGGAACTCACCGTGAAGCCGATACTAGTCTTAAACAGGAGTTAATCCCCCCATGTTAATTTTCTACATACTAATGTTATAAGCATTAAAATCATGTAAGAGTCTGGAGCAATGGCTCAATGATTATACGCACTTGCTGCTCTTCCAGAGGACTGGGTTCAGTTCCCTGCACCCACATGGAGGCTCAGAACTGTCTGTAACTCTGGTTCCAGGGGATACAGTGTCCTCTTTTGTCCTCCATTGACACCAGGCAGACATAATACTTGCAGATAAAAACCCATAACCATTAAACAAACAAACAAACAAATAAATAAATGGATGAATGAATAAATAAATAAGTGGATGAATGAATAAATAAATAAATGGATGAGTGAACTTAGTATACAAAAAGAATACATAAATAAATAAACTTAATATACAAAAAGAATACCTAACTATAGAGGGTGGAAAATAATTGTCCTCTTTACTTTTATTCAAGATTTCTATCATTTGTCCTGTATTACTTCTATCAGTTCTCATAGTCTGATTAACTACTGGTTTTCAGAGAGTACTGTGCTGATAGCTCGGTGTTATTTGAATTTGACTATTGTCTTTTGTGTGTCTGTTAATTTTAATTGTTGTCTGTTTGAACTGGCTAACCATTATAGAAAGAAATCTGCAGCTTAAAAGATATGGAGTGTAAATTCACATTTCTATCTACCTTTTGAGAACTATGCATTATTATAACACAATACATGAATTATAATTTCACATGTAAGAATGTTTATGGCAGGTAGGCACAGTGGCACATGCCTATAATCTCAGTACCTGGGAGATGGGAGCAGGAGGATTAGGAGTTTGAGGCCAGCCTTGGCTATATTGTCAGTTTGAGGCCAATCTGGCTACATCTGTCTCAGCAGGCTAAAAAGAAGAAAGTTTGTGATCAGTAATGTATAGGTATTAAACTAGCTGAAATATTTTAATGAATTGATCTCAGTTGTATTAAGTTAATGGTTTGAATAAACTTAATAAACATGGATATGTATAAGTTTGAAGGAGAAAATAAAAGGTATTTTTAAAAATAAATTTCCATGGTCCTTTTGTTAATTTATTGTTTTTGTTGTTTTAGGATTTTGGCTCCTAATAGTAATTACCAAGATGTTGAGACTCTCTATAACTTCCTAATCAAGTATGAGGTATGAAAAATATTTATATATTGCTCATAAAACATATTGTTTGAATATAAATAAATATAGTAAGATTGCTATTGATATTTTCTTTAAATGAAGGTTTTTTTGTACACAGGATCTTGCTGTTTTATACAGGCTGGCCTAAATTAAAACTTCAGAGTGTCATAAAAATTTGCCCATGACGTTTGTTTTTCTACCTGTTTAAAAAATGCGTGTATTTAAGCTATACAAGATAATCTTTTGGTTGGACATAGTAGCTCATGCCTGTAATCTCAGCACTCAGGAGGCTGAGGTAGGAAAATTGTCATGATTTAAAGACCAACAGGGGCTGGAGAGATGGCTCAGAGGTTAAGAGCACTGACTGATCTTCCAGAGGTCCTGAGTTCAATTCCCAGCAACCACATGGTGGCTCACAACCATCTGTAATGAGATCTGGTGCCCTCTTCTGGCCTGCAGCCATATATTCAGGCAGAGCACTCTATACATAATAAATAAAATAAATCTTTAAAAAAATAAAAAATAAAAAAATAAAGACCACCATGGGTTACGTAGTAACTACCAGGTTAGCCTGGGCTGTGAGAGATCCTCTCTGAAAAAAAACAAACAAAAGGGGGGATCAG
Organism: Peromyscus attwateri; assembly: GCA_902168425.1. Lineage (NCBI taxonomy): Eukaryota > Metazoa > Chordata > Mammalia > Rodentia > Cricetidae > Peromyscus > Peromyscus attwateri. The sequence continues at coordinate 39,899 of CABHPP010127652.1, read as the reverse complement.
CAGTTACATATTGCTTGTAGGTCAGGCAGTTCACAACTGCCCGTTACTCTCCAGTTCCAGGGGATCTAGTACCCTCTTCTGGCCTCTGTGGGCATTTGTGCTCACAAAGACACATATACACATACTCTAAAAAAATTTTTTTAATCTTAAAAAACAAAGTATTTATTATTTTATTACTCAAGTAAATAAACACACCTACCATCTTACATAATATCCTTTTTAGTTGGCAGTAAAACTAAAATCTACCTTTTTAACAAAAAGAAATCCTAAATTTAACAATGTTGTTAACTACAGTCTTCATATTGTACAGTAGCTTGCTGCAGTTGTCCATCTCTGTCTTCCTCCCCAGCCCACTCTGTACCAGTAACATAGCCATTTTTTTATCTTGCTCCCTAAGTGAAATTGCAGTCGAGTCCTGAAATATACTTGTTTCAACACAGAATTCTTTCCCATTAGGGAACTTTTAGCATTTTGGGCAGGTCATTGCTTCATTGTGGGAAGACTGCAGGATATTCTATATCCCAGCTCCTCAGGTACTAAGTGCATGGAGCTATCCCAACTATAGGGGATATAAATATTCCACCACCCTACCCAAATGGCCTCCAGAGAGGAAGAGCCATTTCTGCAAGGAAAAGTATGATTCAATTTTGTCTTCAGCAATAGCATAGACCCTAGACAAAGAGCTGAAATGAGGTTGCACTGTGTTTTCTAAATTGACTGTGTGTGTTTTCCTCATCATTGCTGATCCAAGGACAGTACTCTATTGGTTGCTAACTTCTGTTTGTTAATAGCTCTCTGCTGCTATTCTTTGTATGTCCCGTCTCTCAATTTTATGTGTATGTGGTGGCTTTTGTTGTTGTGTGTTTTCTTAAATTTATTTATTTTATTTCATGTGCATTGGTGTCTGCATTTATGTCTGTGTGAGGATGTCAGATTCCCTGAAACTGAAGTAACAGACAGTTGTGAGCTATCGTGTGGTTGCTGGGAATTGAACCTGAGTACTCTGGAAGAGCAGCAAATGCTCTTAACTGCTGAGCCATCTCTCCAGTCCTGTTTGTTTGTTTTTGAGACAGGGTCTTATGCTATAGCTTAGGCCAGCCTGAAACTTAACTATATAGTTCAGACTATTCTGAAACTCATGGTAATTTTACCTCACCTTCCTGAGTACTGGGGTTATCAGCTTGTACCCTACTCCTAGCTTATGTGTTCAATTTTTAAAATGATCTCAGTGAAGGAGCAGCACATGCTGGGACTTCACACGATAGGGAGTCAAACTCCCTTGAATGTATTCCCTTATTTTCATCCCTGGAAAGCTCTTCATGTAACTTTTTGTATGCCATATTGTCCATTAACAACCTAGTGAGAAGCTGGGCAAGATACCATTTAGTTTTTGTTCTTTAGAACTTGTGCATTTACACATTTACAGCATTTACACAGTGCAGCATTTGGGAGGATGGGCAGGAGGATCAAGAGTTCAAGGCAGTCCTCAGCTACATAGTGAGTGAGTCTGGCCTGTATTACCCAAGACACACACACACACACACACACACACACACACACACACACACACACTCTCGCGCTCTCTCTCTCTCTCTCTCTCTCTCTCTCTCTCACACACACACACACACACACACACACACACACACATATATAAGTATATATAACGCATTCATGCATGGAGATGATATTTAACAGAGTAATGTAAAATGCCTCCAAATGAGTAAAGAAAAAATGTCTTTTTTAAAAAAAAAATTTACTAATCTTATTTTATGTACATTGGTGTGACAGTGTCAGATCCCCTGGAACTGGAGTTACAGACAGTTGTGAGCTGCCATGTGGGTGCTGGCAATTGAACCCGGGTCCTCTGGAAGAGCAGCCAGTGCTCTTAACTGCTGAGCAATCTCTCCAGTCCCAGGAAAGATGTCTTAATAGTTTAAATTAATGAATATAGACTTCCTGAATATGTGCTTTAATTTTTATTAGTAAGCTAACTGACTGCTTTATAAGTTGTTTAACTTAATGTGAAGTCATGTTGCTTTTATACTGGATATTTCAGTATATGTGGATGGTTGATTTTAAAATTAAAGGTTAGTTCTAGGTACTTTTTAAAATAAGATCTTTTAGAAACTTAAGAATTATTTTGTATTCTTATTATATCAGGTTTAAAATCAGTTGTTCAACTATTTTTTTTTTTCCCTCCCAACCGCAAACCAAATAGACTATTCTCTTCTTCCTATGATCAAACATCTGCAGCCTGTTGACATTGATGGTCTGTTTGGATTGGTCAATACTTTACATCATCACGGGCCCTTGGGGCAAGGACAAAACATGAACAAGAAGAAGAAGAAAAAAAACAAAAAACAAAACTAGACTCATAATGGTTTTATTCTAGATGTATATTTAGAAGATTTTACAATGATTTGTAAAACAAAAATTATAGGGCTGGGACTGGGTATCGTAGCTCATGCCTGTAATCTCAGCATTTAGAAGGCAGAAAGTCAGGTGGATCTCTGAGTTTAAGGAGAGCCTGGTCTATGTAGCAAGTTCCAGGACAGCCAGGGCTACATGGTGAGTATCTCAGAACAGACATACAAACAAAAACAAAAACAAATAAACAAACAAAACCCCAAAAGCTGATGGACTGGAGAGAGAGCAATGACTTAGTAGTTAAGAGCCAGTGTTGCTTTTGTAGAGGACCCAGATTTGGACCCTATTTAGTGGCTCACAGCTGTGACTGTAATTCTAGGGAATCCAGTACCCTCTTCTGGCCTCTTGAGGGCGCCAGGGATGCACATGATGCTCATTCTTGTGTGCAAGCAAAACATTTGTGTACATGATATAAAATAAGTAAATCTTAAATATAAAGACTACAGAGCTGGGAAATGGGTCAGTGGGTAAAGCACTTGACATACAAACATGAGGACTGGACCCATGTCAAGGCCAGGTAGGCATGGTAGCACTTTTGTAATTCCAGCATGTGAGAGTCAGAGATGGGATCCTAGGAACAAGCTGGCTGGCTAGGTTCAAGTGAGAAATGCTGCCTCAATATATAAGAGAGAGAGCCGCCGGGCGGTGGTGACACGCCTTTAATCCCAGCACTAGGGAGGCAGAGGCAGGTGGATCTCTGTGAGTTCGAGGCCAGCCTGGTCTACAGAGCGAGATCCAGGAAAGGTGCAAAGCTACACAGAGAAACCCTGTCTTGAACAACCAAAAAAAAAAAAAGAGGGAGAGCCATTGAAGAAGACATTTAATGTTAACCTCTAGCCTTCACACATATGTGCCCACTTGTGCACACACATAAACCACACAGATACACATGCAAAAAATAAAATAATTATAAATCACATAAAATTATGATAAACTGTACACTAATTTCACCAATCATTAAGTGTTATATTAAATAGATGCATTACTAGAAATTTAATATAGACACATGTTCCTCATTTTAGGCAAAATACTAGGATTGTATTAACTTTATATATATAATATATATATATATTATATTTATAAATTGAAAATACCTGTCTTCCTCTATGTTACATATTTTGGCAGTATTTAAGATCATATCTAGGCCTTATGCATGGTAGGCAAGCATTCAACTAGTAAGCTACACCTCCAGCCCTAAAATAATTGTATTTAAAAATTATATATACTTAGAGTAAATGAAGCATTTCTTAATAAGTACAGGTAGTTTCTTATGAAAACATTGAAGAAAGTTACGGAATTTTTCAAGTAAGTAATACCCTGACCTCCATAGATCATTTTTATAAGAACCTTTAAAGTAATATTAATTGAATCAGGGTAGGAATAATTTTACTCACCAAAAAACATGGACTAGCTAGTAAACTTGGGTTTCTTTTATAGTGCTGGATATTGTGTTCCGGGCCTCACACTACAGTGAGCTGCATCTGAAGCTCTTTACATAGTTTCAAAAGTAATTGAATAGAAGATAGTTTTATTGAGTTTCTCTCCATTAGTTCCAAATTTCTGAAAATTTAAATACTGTGTTGTTGGTTGATTTATCTGATTAAAAAAGAGAGAGAATTTACCACCCACTGAGATGACACTTGCTGGTGTGCAGTTTGCTGAAGAGGATGAGGCAGGAGGATTATAAATTAGGAACAGCTTAGGTGCACATTTAAAAATGAAATTCTGCGTGATGGGGTGTAGCTCATTGGGTATACTTGGCTAGAAGGCCCTGGGTTCAGTCTCTAGCACCAAAACAAAAGACACAAAATTTCCCTCTACAAGTTTCAAGGTTCTTCTTCCTTGTCCATAAATACAGCATTGTCTGCATCAGTAGTAGTAGGGAGCTCCAAGAACTAAAGACTGTAGGCCAGCTTGCTGTGCAAGCCTGTGATGTGAGTTTCATCCTGGAGCCCCAATGGAAAGGAGAGAACTGACTCAAAGTTGTCTTTTCACCCTGACACTTGCCTACACACTAATGATAAAATAAAATTTCAAAAAACAAGATTCCTTCATTTTGTGTTTCGGGTGTAAAATGCTTTGAATGATGGACTTTCATATTTGTGGTTTTATAAATTAGGTCTTTGGATAACACTTTAAAATACAGGTTTTTAGGAAATGTCCATGGGCTGGAATGTAGCTCTGGGGTACAGCATTTGCTTAGCATGTATAAAGCTCTGAGTTTGATTCCTAGAACCATAAGGAAGGAGATAGAGAGGAAGAAAAGGAATTAATAAATGAAATGAATGAATAAGCGATGATGGGGGAAGGAAAGAGGGTGAGACAGAAATACCTGGAAGTCAAACCTTTTCCTGAATCAGATCTTCCCACACAGCTTACAGTATTTTTTTCTGTCCAGTTGAATGCCAAAGTAATGTGCTTTTTAAAGATTCCAGGACAATCAGGTCCATCTTGCTTCTACTATTTCTAGTTCTGAGAATAGATTGAGTTGGAATAGTAGGAATGAAGTTTGCACATATTTGAGTATTAACATTATAGTCACCAAACTTCTTCCTGTTACTGTTTTAGTTGTCTTTTGGGTAGTGACTGAAGATATGTGATTCTGCTCTTAGAATATGCCCCATTTGAATTATGCTTGCATCACTCATTTAGTTTAACATACCTCCTTAATAACTATATTTTGGTTCTTTTCAGGTAAATAAAAATGTCAAATTTACTGCCCAGGAACTTTATGATTGTGTTTCTCAGACTGAGTATCGGTAAGCACATCTATATGTAGATAATGAGACATCTATAACAAACTTTTACCCTGTTTGCTATCACTGTGGGAAGGCAAGCCATCTTTTTATGGTGTATGCATGTGTGTGTGTGTGTGTGTGTGTGTGTGTGTGTGTGTTGACATGAGTGTGTAAGCTCATAGAGACCAGCTGTGGAGGTCAGCTGTCTTCTTCACTCTCCACCTTACTTTTGAGATAATGTCTGACCAGTGAGCTTTGGGGATCTGCCTGTCTCTGCCTCCATAGCATGAGGATTATAGGCGGATGCTGCTGTGCCTGGCTTTTTATGTGGAAGCTGGGAATCTGAATTCGGGTCCTCATGCTTTCATGGCAAGCACATTACTGAAGTCGTCTCCCCAACCTCTCTTCTGATTTTTTTAACCTTTATTGATACAAAATACTTCATATATGTAAAAATCCTATGTTAATTTATCAGCTATATAGTTTAAAGTGGCTTTCAAATGTCTGACCTCAAGATTCTTTCATGTATGCATGTATGTATGATCTTTTTTATTTACTCTGTGGCAAGCTCGCTGTATTGCCCAGACTGGTTTTGAACTTGTGAAAGCCAACAAGTCCTCCTGTCTCAGCTTTCCTAATAGCTGGGACTGTGGACATGTACCACCATCTATTTTTATGGATTATTTTGTTCATGTGGGCTGTATCTGTCTGTTCTATGTGAATTTAGAACTTTAGAGTGTTAGGTAGGCGTGGTGCATACCTGTGATCTCAGCTGCTTGGAAGGCTGAGACATGAAGATCACATATTTAAGCCAGGCATGGCAACTTAATAAGACTCTCAGAGGAAGAAAGTAGGAATATTTTTCATTTTAACTTGGACTCGGATAAATGACTTTTATAGGCCCCAAGGAAGAACCACCTTGCAGTTAGGGAGTATCCAAAAATGTAATGGGCTGCTTCTCATGTTTGTGAGGGTCCCATTACCAAGAGGTAAGTGCTCAAGGGAGCTGACTCACTGGAATTCAGAGAGTGTCTGGTTATCTGTCCACCAGGTGAGTCCTGAGGAAAGGAACTCAGGAACTCCATCACCACTGACTGCACCAAGCAGCTTCCTGCACGGACAGCTCACTGCAGGAAATGACTGAGTGGTTGGTGCCAGAACCCTGACTCACAGGAAGGGAAGACCTCAGCACCATGGGGGCTAAAGAGGAGAGGGAGCGCCTCCTAACTCGGAGGGGAGGAAAGGGAAGGAAATGGAGGGTACAGAAATAGACTCGCTTACTGAAAGATACAAAGAGTAAATGACCAAGGATAGGAATATGGACCTGCCCTTTTTGTTTTATTTTAGAATTTATAAGGAAACATTTTCATCTCTGCTGTTTTGAGCCTTGTGCAAGGCTTTTCTGAAAAAAAATTTTTTTTTTGAGTAGTTGTGAAGGATTGGCAGCAAAATCACTATTTTAAGTATAGGAAGTAGACCTAGGGTAACTCAAAGTCAAAATTTTTTTAAATAATATTTTTATTCTTTGACAATTTCAGCAGTATATTTTGATCATATTCACCCATCCCACCTTCCTACTTACCCAACTTCATGTGTTTCTCTCTCCCTCTCCTTCTCTCGTCAAGTCTAGTATGTGTTGGCCAACTACTCTTGAGTGTGGGACCTACCATGGAATGTGGTAATATAGAGGTCACACCATTAAAGAAATACTGGCTTTGCCTTTCCTGACAACTATCAAATGCCAACAACTCCTCATAGAAGGGTGAGACTATGTGCCCATACCTCCCTCCCTGCATACTTCGATTTTGTCTGGCTTGAGCTTGTGCACCCTTGTCTATGCTGTCCCAATCTCTGTGAGTTCGTATGTGCATCTGCCCTGTTATGTATAGAAAACACCATTTCTTTGACATCATCTACTGTCTCTGACTCTTAAAATCTTCCCGTCCTCTTCCTCAGAGATCCGTGAACCTTAAAAGGGGAGGGTATGTTAGAGATGGCCCATTTAGGGTTGAGTACCTCCTAAGGCTTTTACCCTGTGTGTTGACCATTGGGATTCTCTGGGTTGATCACGATCTCCTGCATTAAGAAGCTTCTCTGATGAGAGTTGAGACAAGCATTTGTCTATGGTATGGCAATAAGTCATTAGGAGTCATTTTAATGCTGTGTCCATTTAGCAGAATTACTAATAGTAGGTCTTCTACAATGGCCTATCAAGCCACAGGTTCTTGCCTCATTAACAGTACCAGATGTGGGTCCATCTTCTAGAACAGGCCTTATATCCAGCCAGAATTTGGTTAGTTACCCCATAACATTCATGCCACTATTGTACCAATGGACGTGTCTTGCCAGGCAAGTCATTATTGTAGCTCAAAGGGCTCATGGCTGAGTGAGATTGATGATACTTTTATCCTCTGGTAGCATGCCTAGCACCTTCCAGCCATGTAAAAGCCAACCAGTTGGATGAAACTTCCAGGTCAGTACCCACTTGATTTCTTCATGTTTATGACTCAGTTATGTGGTGTTTCCAGCAATAGGATCTTACTGTCAAATTCTGGAGGGTAACCAAGAACAGTGCCAGTAATCTATAATGTTTAGGGGTCTATTGGATTCCATTGGCTAACAACTTAAAAAGAAGTAACCCATCCCTGGCAGTGAGTTTTTATTTGGTAGCACATGGTATCTAGTTCAGGTGTTGTACTCTCATTATTAGAATAACTCCATTTAAATTCCTTGTATTAAATTACATGTATATGTATATGTATGTGTATATATATATTGTGTGTGTGTGTGTGTGTGTGTGTGTGTGTGTGTGTGTGTAATCTTAGGAAGCTTCCACTGTAGTTGGTTTCCATATGGCTTTTTAAAAAGGTGGTTAGTATTAGTTAATCCTCTCTATATTCTCTCCTCTGACCATCCCTCCCATCCTCTACCCACAAATTGGGTGTTAGTCAGTCTCTGAGAAGCTATATACATCCTCAGGAAGTGGGGCTTGTTCATATACAGTGTATTTACTTTTTGTTGTCTCTCCTTCTTGTCATGGAATCCTGAGTTCTGACTAGCTCTTCTTCCCTTAGTATCTGTCCTACTTCAAGGGATCCATCTGTGGGAGGAGAGGTAGCTGTAGTCCTCTCCAACACTGTGGACATGGCTGTGAGCCATTCCAGAAGCCAAGGAAGTAACGACATTTTATTTATTTATTTATTTATTTATTTATTTATAAATCTTTCAAGACAGGGTTTTTCTGTGTAACAGCCCTGGCTGTCCTGGAGCTCACTTTGTAGATCAGGCTGGCCTCTACCTTCTGAGTGCTGGGATTAAAGGCATGAGGCACCGCACTTGGCTTGTAATGACATTCTTAGTATAATGAAGATAACTACCCTTTCTTGAATACCTAACATGCCAGAGATTATATTAGATAACTGAGTATTCTTCCTGAACTTAGAGACCATCTCTTAGTTGGAGATATGTTAAATACAATGCTTTGGTGCTCTAAAACTAGGGGTCTTGTAATTTGTAGGCCCCTGTTAGCTTTTGACAAGTCAACTGGATTCATCTCAGATTTTCCTTTTAAAGATTTATTTATGTATTATGTATACAGTGTTCTGTCTGCATGTATGCCTGCATGCCAGAAGGGGGCATCAGATCTCATTGTAGATGGTTATGAGCTGCCATGTGATTGCTGGGAATTGAGCTCAGCACCTTTGGAAGAGCAGTCAGTGCTCTTAACCCCTGAGCCATCTCTTTAGCCCCCTCATATAAAAAATAAATTAGAGCTAGAAAGATGATTCAGCAGTTAAGAATACTCATTTATCTTTTAGAGGACCTGATTTTTGTTTCCAGAACCTAAGTTGGGTGGCTTATAACCCCCTGTTAATTCCATCAGTATCCTCATCTGGCCTTTGGGCTCCCACACAAATAAACATATACACATATGTAGCAGGTTTTTTCTTTAGGGCCACCAACCAGCTCCCAGATCATGACACAGAGACTTAATAGTTATGAATGCTCAGCCTTATCTTATGCTTGTCCCACTAGCTCTTAGAACTTAACCTCTTTCTCTTCATCTACGTTTTTGTCTTAGGGCTTTTTATCTTTCTTTCCTTCTGTATGTCCTATTTCACTGCTTCTTGTGTCTAGCTGACTGGTGACTGCCTGGCTTCTGGACCAGGGCGTGTCCCTCTCTTTCTCCCTTGTTCTCTCCTGCTTCTCTTTCGAGCCTAGATTTCTCCTCCTACTTATTCTCTCTGCCCACTTGCCCCTGCTATCCTAGCTATTGGCCATTCAGCTCTTTATTAGACCAATCAGGTGCCTTAGGCAGGCAAAGTGAAACAGCAACACATCTTTACATAATTAAGTATAACATATTTTTACATAGTTAAAGTAATATTCCACAACTTAAACAAATGTAAGACATCTTTGCCTAGTAAAAGAAATATTCTACAACACACATAAGTAAAAATAAATCCTTTTTTAAAGTAATTTTAAAAATTGTGATGTTTGCATGGAGTATATTAGGCATGACTTCCTCCTTTCCACATTTTTTGTTTATTTTGAGACAGGATCTCACTATGTAGCCTTGGCTGGCCTAGAACTCACTATTAGACCAGACTGGCATCAAAGTCAAATAGACCGACCCACTTGTCTCTGCCTCTGTCTCTCAAGTGCTGAGATTAAAGGTGTGTATCACTACTTCCAGCATATCCCACCTTTGGTTTAGCGTTATGAATATTCATTTAATTGCTAGTTGGCTTACACCAGTAATTTGGGATGAGGGAGTGCATAGGTCAGAGGACAGTTCTCTCTTAATACTGTGTGGATTCTGGAGACCACTCAGATCATCAGGCTTAGCAGCAAGCTTATCCACTGAGCTATCATGCTGGCCCACCCGCAGCCTTTTTAAGAGTGGCAGCATAGCACCTTGTCTTTTCTCAAGTGTCCGTTCTTTCAGGAAGTGAACTCCACAGTTCACCTTTATTTAACTCTCCAACTGAAGTAGATACAGTGTAGCCATCTGTCCTACAGTGCCACTTACCCCCTGATGACATCTAAACATAAGCTAGGAGAGGTCTTTCAGAGACTAAGGTAGAAAATTAGGCTGTTTAACACACAGTATTCTACTTAAACATTTTACTTTGCTTATTTATAGAGGTCTTTCATGGGAACTCTCATTTTTTCAATTCTAGGAATTACAGCTAGAAGTCTTCTCAGTTGGGTACTTAATCTGTACTCACTGGGAGGCTGTGGTGCATGCCTTTAATCCCAGCACTCAGGAGGCAGAGCAGGCGGATCTCTGTGATTTTGAGGCCAGCCTGGTCTACAGAGCAAGATCCAGAACAGACACCAAAGCTATACAGAGAAACCCTGTCTCAGGGGGAAAAAAAAAAGAATCTGTGCTCTTTGCTAAGGAGGGCATTTTCTCTCAAATTGTCACATCATATTAAGAATATTGGCTGGTGGAACACTTGTCTCACATGCATAAAGTCTAGGTTTAATCTGTCAAATAAAAAGAATTCTTAATATATCCTAGGGAAATGGACACAATACATTTAAAAGAGTTCTGTACTTTCATATTTAGTTACAGTAGCCAAGATATGAATCAATCTAAATGCCTACCAGCTAATGAATAGGTAAGGGAAATGCTCTTTGGAATATTGTGTAGCCTTTGAAAAGAAGGAAGTCCTGTTGTTGCAGCCACATGGATGGACCTGGGCACCCATATGTTGAGTGTCTTATGATAACAGAAAAACAGATACTGTATGAGCTTGCTTTTTTGCAGAGCCAAAATAGTGGGATCCAGAAACAGGCAGTAAAGTGGTGGTCACCAGGGCCTGGAAGTGGTGGTTAAAGGGTTGGGTGGATGTTAATTAAAGAACACAAAATTTTAGTTATGAGTAGTGGTTCAAGAGATGTTTGGGACGTACTGTGTATATTAAGTACTTCAAGCCAATTTCATAATGTATATATATTTCAAAACATACCATATACAGTAAATATCTACAATTTTTATTTTTGTTATGTGTTTGTTTTGAGATAGGAACTCATTCTGTAGTCCATGCTGGCCTGGAACTCATTAAGTATGGCAGACTGGCCATGAATTTGAAGATTTTCCTGCTTTAGCCTCTCATGAGCCACCACACCCAATTAAGAATTGTGTGTGTGTGTGTGTGTGTGTGTGTGTGTGTGTATACCATAGCACACATGTGAAGGTAGAGGACAATTTGGAGAATCACTTCTTTCCTTCTATATGGTTCCAGGGGTCAAATGTGGGGATGAGCTGGAGAAATGGTGCAGGGTTAAGAGGTCATATTCCTTTGGAAAGGCCTAGAGTTCAGTTGCCAGCACTCAACTTGGTCAGCCAACAACCACCTGTAACTCCACTCCCAGGGAATTTGACACACTCTTCTGGCTTCTGTGGGTACTACATTCACATGCATAATTCCACACATAGACATACATGTATACATAGTTATAAATAAATATTTCTTGAGATATGTGTGTAGGTCTGGCTACACTGGAACTCACTACATAGACCAGGTTGCCTGGAACTCAGAGATACCTGTCTGCTTCTGCCTGTGGAGCCCTGGGATTTTTGACTGTCCTCTGGTGATTTACCCCTTCTTTTTCCCTTAGGGAAAAATTAGCCATTGGATGTCGCCAGCTGATTGAGATGGAGTATACCATGCAGCAGTGCAATGCATCTGTCTATATGGAGGCCAAAAACAGAGGATGGTGTGAAGACATGTTCAACAACAGGACCTAATTTCTTGAAGAATGGTATCTATCATCATGAGTAATGCAGTAACTTTCAAAATGGTTGCTTTTTTTGAACCAAACCTAGGATAATTACAAAAAATCTTTCAGAGATACAAAAAAAAAAAAAAGAAAAAGGTTTTATTGACCATCTCATTGAATCTGCTGTAGGATAAACTGGTCCCAGCTCTTCTGGAGTTGACAATACTTCCTACCTCTAAAGACAAGAGAGCCATCTTCTTAGTGTTCCTGAGGCATAAATCACTGTGACATGATGGCAGCCCACAGCCTCATTATCTCTCCTAACCCTGAATGTGGGTATATGAGCAGACACTGCCAAGCCCTAAGACTTAAGACATGACCATGCTACCACATTCCATGAATGGGCTGCTTTCATGAACAAACTGTCATTTATTTAAAACTGGTGGGAAAACCCACCACCTCCTTCAGGGATATGAAGTAGAATTTTGATCTAGCACCTTCTCTGTAGCTGCTTTTGGGGCTTGCGTTATTTTTCTTTGCATTTCCAGTGGGGAAGAGCCCCTCTGGGGTTTCCCCTTAAACATAAAGCAGTATGGATTTGGGGAATTAGATGGCAGGGGCTGCTGTTTGCTCCTACCTAAAACTCAAGTGTTTAAATTGACTTAGTTACACATTAAGTTGGAAATCCTTGTTTACTGGAGTGTATTATGCTTTTGTTAATATATTAGATTAAATCAGATTTGATATTCTATAATAAATGTTTATTTTTAAATAGCAATAAATAACTTATTTTTAGTAATATTTTGTTTTTCACTTTACTTCCAAATACTTTCTGAAATGAGTATATGGTGTGATTATAAAAGTGAGTCTTTCCAGTAAAAAGAATTGATTCTGGATATGCAGTAGTAGTTGGTACAGGATCTACTCAGCTGTATGTTTGCAAGGCTAGAAAACCCACATGTTAAAGTTTGTGGACAGGTGAGTGTTCCAGCAGGACCATGAGCCTCTAGATGGCTAGAAGCTTCAGTATGCAAGGAGGTTTTCCTTCTTAGTTTTTAAGACTAGTGTATTGATACATAGCCCTGGCTGGCCTGATAAAGTCAGTTTGACCTTGAACTTGTGGCAGTTTTCCTGCTATGGTCTCCACAAGGCTAGCATTATAGGCATGCACTACCGTGTTGACTTCAGTAACGTGCTTGCCATGAAAGCATGAGGACCTGAATGCAGATTCCCAGCTTCCACGTGAAAAGCCAGGCACAGCAGCATCCTCCTATAATCCTCATGCTATGGAGGCAGAAACAGGCAGATCCCCAGAGCTCACAGGCCAGACACTTATCTCAAAAGTAAGGTGGAGAGTGATTGAGTCACTTCCTGAAAAAGGTTCCCTCAGTGAACCTTAATCTCACTGACTCAGCTAGACTGTCTAGCAAGCCTCAGGGATTCTCCTGTCTGCTTCCCCTGCACTAACATTACAAGTATGCACCATTACTGGCTTTCTCACCTTGGTGCTGAGTATCACACTCTTTTTTTTTTTTTTAATGTGGTACAAGTAGTGTTGAATCCCTTAGGAAAGGCAACATTTGAGGGTGCTTTTGACTCCAGTAGAATGTCTTTATGGGGCACATTCCAAGATCTAATAGGCAATGAATTGAGTTTATAAAGTGGCTTGTTACCCAGTGCATACCACATAGTTTTCACATCTAAGTAGTCAGTTTGTTAGCACTGACTACTGTATAACTACAGCTGGTCATACTGAATTAAACACAGGATAGTGTGGTTCCCTCATGAATGGATCCTAAGAGGAATGAAAATACAGGGTGGCCGGGCGGTGGTGGTGCACGCCTTTAATCCCAGCACTTGGGAGGCAGAGGCAGGTGGATCTCTGTGAGTTCGAGGCCAGCCTGGGCTACCAAGTGAGTTCCAGGAAAGGCGCAAAGCTACACAGAGAAGCCCTGTCTCGAAAAACCAAAAAGAAAAAGAAAAAAAAAGAAAATACAGGGTGGCTGGTTTGTCCAGTCTCTGGATTGCAAGTGCTGAGTGGCACTTTGTAGCGTACAAATTTGTCTGAATACTCGGTAGAGAAGGACATTCATCCCAGCCTATCATGATGATTCCAGGCTGAAAAGCACTCCACCAGACAGGTGGGCCAGGAAGTTGTCAAGTCGGAGGATTGGAACACTGACCTGGGCTCTGAGAATTGACCAAGACACTAGATAAATATGGATTGACTGGCAAAACTGCTCCATTAAAATGACATTCAAAATGTTGAGAAAGTAGCACTCAGGTCTGTCTTGTGATGGTCTTCTCTGAGACAAGCAAAGACCTACAGTGTCAAAGTGAAACAACTATCTATGAAGTTCTAATCTGCAGTCACAATTGTCCAAGTCCTGTGCAAGTCCAGTGTTACAGACTTCAATTCTTTAGTCAGTTTTCCTTGACCCCAAAAACAGTGCTGGGTACCAAACCTCTCCTAGAAAGGAAGTAGAAATTTCTGTTTTTGTAAAATTAGGTTGGAAAAATGCCTAAAATGGAACCAAATGCCTAAAATGGAATTTTCAAAAAATGTATTTTGTATGTATAATAACTATTTTGCCTGCATATGTGTGTGTATGACAGGTATGTGTCTGGTGCACATAGAAGTCAGAAGAGGGCAGTGTATACCCTGGAACTGTACTTAAAGACAGTTGTGAGCCATTATGTGGGTACTGGGAATCAAACCTGGGTTCTTTGTAAAAGCTGTAGGTGCTCTTAATCTCTGAGCCATCTCTCCAGTATAGAATTTTATTTATTTGAGGCAGGGTTAGGTATTTGGTAAAGGCTGGTTATGCTCACATATGATACCCAAGGTGAGAAAGCCAGTAATGGTGCATACCTGTAATCCCAGTACTGGGGAAGCAGACAGGAGAATCCCTGAGGCTTGCTGGTCAGTCTAGCTGAGTCAGTGAGCTTACGGTTCACTGAGGGAACCTTGTCTCAGGAAGTGGGAGGAATATAGTCCATGTTGACCCCTGTTCTACACACACACACACATCCATGGAGGTCAGGCATGGTGGCTCACACCTATAGTCCAGATATTCAGAAGGAAAGGGTAAGATTACCACAAGTTTGAGAGCAGCCTGGTATACATAGTTTTGTCCAGAGGCTAGCCACAGCTATAAAGCAAGACTGATGGCTTACAACCATCTATAACTTCAGTTCCAGGGAACTGAACCTCACTTTTGGCTTCTGGCTGGCATGTACCTGGTACACAGGCATATATGCAGACAAAACATCCCCATGCATAAAATTGAAAAACAAACACAAAAATATCCATGAAGCTGTGTGGCACAACTAATCCCAGCACTCAGGAGGCTGAGGCAGGATTGCTATTAGTTCAAGGCTAGCTTGGGCTACATGAAAGTCACTCAGATCTCAACTACTCCTTCCTTACTCCCTCTCCACCTGGTTGGGATTACAGTAGGCTTGTGGCACCACACTGGGTTTTGTAGTGTGCTAAGGATGGAGTACAGGTCGTCCTGCAAGCTAAGCAAGCATTCTACCAACTTAACTGTATCTTAGCCCCACAATTCCAGTTTTAACATCATATTTTGAGTTTTAATCTCTTTTCAACCTCTACAACTCTACTGTAAACTAATGGTTACAAGCTAAACTATCAACTCAATACAGATGCCTCCAAGGTAAGAATAACTAGTTCCCTAGTGAGGTAAAATATAAACTTGTCCTACCTTTCTTCTGAGCCTACTTGAACCACTTTATGGGTTAAGCTAGAAAAAAAAATCCCCTTGTAGAATTCTGTGAGCTTTATTGAATACATAATCATGTAATCGCCAGTTCATTCAAGTCAGAAGTCACATCACCCCTACAAATTCTTGTGACCTTTTGTGGTTAACTCCCATCCCTATCTTTGGGTTTATACCAGATGTTTGCTATTTCTTCTGTTTCCTCTTTTCCAGAACACTATAGAATTGGAGCTTTTGTGTTATGCTTTCTACTTATGTATGCAGGTACTTGCCCATGAGGAAGCTAGTTTTATAAGGGGATATTTTCCTCACTTGTTTCTCCACCTTATTTAAAATATGAAAATTGTTTGACCTGGGAGATGGCCACCACACCCGGGATATTCCAATAGGCTTTTAGAACACCTGTGGTCAGGCCCTGCTGTGTCTATAAACAGAATAAGCTGTGCCAATTGAGATTAATACGTTGTCTACTTTGAGTGTTCCATCAAAGTGAAAAGCCTGCATGACATCACAGCAAAGGAAAAGTTTCCCTGACTGCTAACCTCATGAATTTACTTGCTGAAAATGGTCACCTAAGCAACACCTAGCAAGTCATTTCTACTTTTTCCACCATCATGAGTGTCCATCATGGAGAAGTACCTTGTACAATGACCATTTCATCTAGTTTAAGACCACCCTCAAGAACTTTGCCAAGTCAAAGCCAAACATCGAAACTGGAGTTAAGATTGTCCTGCCAAAGATGGGCTTAATGATTGTTTTGGGGGAAAATTATGTTATATCTACAAAAGCCAAGGTTCAGAGGCTCAGCCAGTCTGTGTAGATGCTCTCAAAGGTTCAGTCTTCTGCCATCTGTGTAAGTTCTCACATTGAGCAACAGTCAAATGCTTCCTGAATAGACAGCATTAAGTTTATTGTCCTATCCTTAGTGTCCCCCTAGTTTCAAGATTAAAGTGCCCCTTTGGCTGGAGGAGACTCATTACAAATTTGCATGTCATTGTGTAGGACCATGCTAATCTCTGTATAGCTCAAATTTTAGTATGTGTTGTCAAAGCAGGGGCTGATTTTTACTTCTCAATGCTTGTAATCTGTTTATTTTGCAGTATTCTAGTGTACACCATTAGCCAGTTGGTAGGCTACTGTGGCTTTTCTATTTGGGGAGCTCCAATCCCATACAAGTTTGAGTGAACGACTGATTTTACTTTTCTAACTAACCACCAATGTAATTGCTTTGTCCCAGGTTTTACTAAACTGCACTTTTCAAGGAACTCCTTCTGCATGTTCCAACAACTTTGGTTATTTTAATACATCTGTATCATTGTCAGTAAGGTGGAGAGTTGTTAGCAATGGAGTTCAGGGTCACAGGCAGAATATTTGTCTGCCCTGTGGGAAGCCCCTAACAATCTCAAGTACTGGCAAAAAGTTGGGTTTTGTTTGTTTTCCTTAGATAGTCTATGTAGCCCTGGCTGGCCGGGAACTATGTACGTAATAGGCTGCTTCTGCCTCTCCAGCGCTGGGACTACAGGTGCGTGCCTCTGTAACTTCAGTATTTCATTGGCCATTGTGCAAATACTTGTCACTGAATCACTTTTACTTCTGATAAAATTGATTGGTGGCATTTGTTCCTTTGTACCCCACCCACTGGACTTTGTAATGGTGGATTTATTGTTTGGCCTCCCTGAAGATTTGACATTCCTTCTGATATTCCCTTTTGTGACTCACTTCACTCTATCCCTTGTTCCCCTTATTAATGTATGTTAAAACCCACCTAGATCCTTCAAATCCTTTGTTGAAGAGAAACAAAAAAGGAAAAAAGGAATACTAGAGACTTTGCTGTGATTCAGGCACCTGAGATGACCCTGCAACTACAGGATTGCTCTACCTGGACCCTTTATCCTCTTCCTCCTGATGGAGATGTTAAAGGTTAGATCAAAACACTGGCTTGTTAACGAGGATTCTTGCATTCTATTGCATCCTTCCCTAAGAGAACTGTAAAACACTGAGCAATGGCAAGCTACTCTAAACATCAGAACACATTAGAAGTCAGAATAAACAAAAACTCAGTTGGGTATGGGGACTGCATGCCCTTAATCCAAACATTTGGGAGGTAGAGGCAGGAGAATGTAGAGGCCAGCATGCAGGGTCTACACAGCAAGTTCCAGGCCAGCTAGTGCTACACTAGGAGATCCTGTCTTTAAGAAAGAAAGAAAATGGGGTTGAAGATTTAGCTCAGTGGTAGAGCCTAGCAAGCACAAGGCCCTGGGTTCGGTCCTCAGCTCCAAAAAAAAAAAAAAAAAAAAAATTAAAATTTTTTAAAAAAAAAGGAAAACCCATGCTTGAGTATAGCAAAAATATTTTGAAGTTTTTAAGTTTTCTTAATACATTTTGTGTATTATTACAATTGGTCAAAAAGTGTAGAATGGGATTGGAGACTGGGCCAGCAGTTGTTGGCTCTTGTAGAAGACCCAAGTTTGGCTCTCAGCACCCACATGGTGGCCTACAACTATCTATCTGTATCCATTCTAATTCCAGGTGATATGATACCCTTATTTTTTTTTTGGTTTTTCGAGACTGGGTTTCTCTTTGTAGCTTTGGTGCCTGTCCTGGAACTCACTCTGTAGTCCAGGCTGGCCTCGAACTCACAGAGATCCACCTGCCTTTGCCTCCCGAGTGCTGGGATTAAAGGCGTGCGCCACCACCAACCCTTTTGACCTCTGTGGGCACTGCACATATGTGCTGCACATGCATACTCGTACACATAAAAAAAAATCTAGAAAATAAAATTTAAAAAAGTATGGTGTCACTAGGCATGGTGACTTATGTATTTAATCCCAGCACCCAGGAGGCAGAGGCAGGCAGATCTTTGTGAGTTCAAGCCCAGCCCGGACTCTATATAGTAAGTTCTAGGCTGGCCAGAGATACATTTTGTTTTTGTTTTTTTGAAACAGCATCTGTGTAGCTTTTTGGTGCCTGTCCTGGAACTCGCTCTGTAGACCAGGCTGGCCTTGAACTCAGAGATCCGCCGCCTTTGCCTTCTGAGTGCTGGGATTAAAGGAGTATGCCACCGCCGCCCGACGAGATACATTTTTTTTTTTAAAGAAAAATATTGTATTGCCAATAGTATTTTAAAATCATCCCAAACCACATAATTATAAAGTAAATTTCTAATTTTTAAAATGTATGCAGGCAGCCGGGCGGTGGTGGCACACACCTTTAATCCCAGCACTCAGGAGGCAGAGGCAGGTGGATCTTTGTGAGTTCGAGGCCAGCCTGGTCTACAGAGCGAGATCCAGGAAAGGCACAAAGCTACACAGAGAAACCCTGTCTCAAAAAAAGTATGCAGGCAATGCCATTGTTTCCTTCCCTAAAGAAGATACAACTTTTAGATGTCAATAAACACTAAATGGTTGCTGAGTACTATGTGTGGGGGTTTTTTGGTGTTGAGATAGGTCATTTATGCTTCTTTGAAAGCATGCTTTTAGGCAACAAATTCCATTTCGTCACCAACAGTAAACTTTGGCAAGCTTTTTTTTGAGACAGGGTTTCTCTGTGTAACAGCCCTGGCTGTTTTGGAACTCGCTTTGTAGACCAGGCTGGCCTTGAACTCACTGAGATCTGCCTCCCTCTGCCTCCTGAGTGCTGGGATTAAAGGTATGCACCACCACTGCCCAGCTAGGCAAACTTTCATATCAAGTAATCTCTCACTGTCTTCATGAAGCACATGACTTATGCAATGAAAAGTGATTTTTAAGATCCTCAACTCAAAACTTTATTTCATGGCTGAACAGAATACACAGAGATCTATACAAGGAATAGTCATTAGGCCACATCAAATCTGCCAACCTGCCAAAGTAGTTTAATTCAAAACAAAACCAAGAACGGCACAGTAGGTGAACTGACTGCTTTTCTTGGTGGTTGTATGCCAGAGAAATGAGGTGGCAAAAGACCAGCCAAACAGAAAATATACCCACATCCCAAGTCAGCCACTTACATCATTCCTTACATCAGATATGGTGAGTATTTTCCACTAATACTGTAAGCTCATCCTTACTGGACACAGGGACAGCGCCCACACTGTAAGTAATGAATTGAGTAACAAACAACATTAATCCCACAGTGCAAGAATTTACTGCAAAGTACCTTTAATGTGTTTGCACCTACAGCAAGCATTAGGATTTGCTCATTCGGGCACCGTAAGTTAGGTGTGTAGCACTACCCATCAGACACTGAGTCATCCCAACCAGTATTAATCCAGGTGAATAGAAAACTGAACAAAACAGTTCTGAAAAAGGGTGCATTCACAAACCCAATAGTTTAATTTTTTTCAATCAAAGGCTTCCACTTACAATTGTTTCGTTAATGATAAATAAAGACAGGCTAAACATCCTACTGAGTCAGTCAAGTAATTCATCAAACCCAGGTTTGAATATTACCATGTTACTGTTCAGCAACTCCATCCAAATAAACATTGATACTGCATTCTCAAATAGAAAAGAAAAAGGTAGAGCTGCGGCAAATGCTTCAGTTGGCATTCTGAGCATTTAAAAGAAACACCCTGCTCTGCATCCCTTCCACTGCCACTCTGCTTTGATAACTTGAATCTGTCACATTTTACTTCAACAGATAAAGCACTCTGCTGAGAATATAAAAAGTTATAAAAATGTAATCATAAAAGACTAAATATTGGTAGGCATGTCAACTTTCTTTTAATAAAAACAAAAATAGTCATTGTTATCTATTTAAATAAGTATCTTGTTATAGAGTGTTCCAGTTATTGAAAAAGGGCCCTTAAAAAACCCAACTGCCTACGTTTAAACCCTACCCCTCTTGCCCTTTAAGACAGACCCGAGGGAAGAGTCATTTAATGTGCAAATCGGCAAAACAAATGTGGAGGAGCAGGGACTTGAAATGATGTTCCCAATCAATTTGTGGTTTATTCTTTTACAGTATCAACCTTCAAAAAGTAAAATAACCAACGACACCTTAAGAATACGCAAACAGACCTTCATCTTTGCATTCCTTTCCAAACACAAAAAGTATGTACAGCATGTTTAATAATATGCAATATGCAAAAGCTTTGTGTTGCTATTAGCAACATCTACCCCACCCACCCTCCTTATTCACAAGTGTACCTCTACTAAACACAATTACATCACTAAGCCTGTTAGTTTGGGGGTCTTAAATTTGTTAAAACTGGAAAATCTTCGTGTAAGGGCTCCACTCATTTGATTCAAGGCTATAGACTTCCACCGTATTCAGAAATTCATTGCCATCAAATCCTCCCACTGCATAAATGGTGTTCCCTACAGTTGTGATCCCAGCATTGCTTCTCGGTGACGTCATATTCCCCATCATCTTCCATTCATTTCTAGTTGGATCATACATCTCCACACAACTGATGGCATGAGAGCCATCAAAGCCACCACCTACAAACAGTTTTCCTAAAAAAGAAAAACAGTCATTCTAGAGAGGCTCAGGAAAAAAAAAACAACAAAAACCCAAAACCCTCAGTAGGTTTTAGGTAGAAATGCCTGTCCAGTCTGCTAAAAAAATAAAAAAAATAAAGAAAGGTTTCAATTAAATACCTATGTAGGTATTTAACTTATTTGACTTACAATGTCACCATTTAGGAAGCCAAGACTGGGGACTACCAGTCTGGGGTCAGCCTGGGCTACATAGTGAGACTTTGTCTTACAAAAAGAAAGAAAAGGTCTGTGTAATTGTGGCAAGGATACTGGAAACCATGGATATAAGATGAGTTAAATGGACAATAATCCATTCCTACAGAAACTTAGGCAACTACAGAGAGAAAAGGGCAGAAACGGAACCTTCTTAAGTACATCTCCCACAATTCTCTGGCAATTACTACTGTGATTATTTCACAGATGAAGAATTAAGAGACAAAGAAGGTAGAAAACTTGCCTAAAGATGTGAGTGACTACTAACTAGCATAGTTCTGTCTATTCAGAGTTGCCACAGAGGGCCGGGGGTATATGGAGGTTAATGTTAGAACACTTGCCCAGAAAAAAGTAAGGCCCTGGTTCAAACTAGCACCACAAAAAAGGTTACAGAAAACAGACCAGATGACTAAACTTCTAAAGCTTTCATCTGCATAAAATTTTTGGTACAGATGTCGCTTCCAGAAACACTTATGACTACTTCCAAGTTCTGTGCAAAGTAGATATTCAATAGTTAAATATACTGTAACAAAAATTCAGTAATAAACTTGGGGAAACAACCTTCACTACTAATTCTCAGATTCACTCTTTCTATTACTTAGCCGGCTTGCATGTGTGCGGCTGTAACTACACTGACAGGGCTCACAAAAGGTTGAGGGTTGGGTCAGGAGCTGCTAACTGCTATGTCAGCATACTTAATGCTCACTAGCTGAGCCACAATCCTGCTAAGATTCAGCTTTGCTCCAAATCATGTTAACTAATTATAGAAATAGACAGTAAAGCAATCAATAAAGACTCTGTGAAAGGACACTGTCTATATAACAAAACTTAATTGTTTTGGGGAGATTTATTATGCTTTGAAATCAAATTTTTAAAATTACTATCCTAAAAA
Organism: Peromyscus attwateri; assembly: GCA_902168425.1. NCBI lineage: Eukaryota > Metazoa > Chordata > Mammalia > Rodentia > Cricetidae > Peromyscus > Peromyscus attwateri. Next base: position 17,695 of record CABHPP010127652.1, on the reverse strand, counting down.
AAGTCAACTCAAAGGCCAGGGCTGCATTATGGATACAGGTCACAGAGGGCAATCTGGAACTTGGTTAAGAATACCCACCAAGAGATGGGTAGATGAATATATGTAAGTTACACAGCAGACACTTAGGGGAAGCATCCCTACTCCCTTTGTGTCACAAGAGATAGTGCATATGAAGTTTAAAAAATCGTAATTATTGTGTGTATGACGTGTTCAGGTACATGCTACAGAACACGTGGAGGTCAGAGGACAGCTATGTGGACTCAGTTCTCTCCTTCTATCTTTACATGGGTTGCAGGGAATCCAACTTAGGGTTTTTGCCAGTAAAGCAGGCATTCAATCTGCTAAACCATTGCACTAGTCCCTGCAATCTGTACAAGTGTGTAAGTGACCCTTCTTGGAATTCTGGAACTAACGCTTGCCACTTCATACTATTTACCTCTCCAAATCTGGATACTCACCATCAAGAACAGCGACTCCAGCTCCTCGCCTAGCCACATTCATGGGTGCAATTAAAGTCCAGGTGTTATTTTCAGGATTGTATCGTTCTACTGTGTTCAGACAATTCCAAGATTCTGCTCCTCCAATTATATACAAATAACCACCAAGTTCACAAACTGCAGACTGGTGTCTACCTATAAAAATCAAGGCAAACCAGGATTATTACTAGTTATCAAAACTGTAAATATGTACTATAATCTATTAATTCATAGGTCTTTAAAGAACTACAAGTTCAAGGCTAGCCAGTTTGGCCTACACAGAAAGTTCCAAGCTAGTCAGGGATACTAGCAAAACCCTATTCCCCCAAACAAAACAAGAAGACCAACTTACGAATGTTAAGAGGAGCACAGCTTGTCCACGACTTTGTAACAGGATCAAACACATCACAATTCTTCAGGCCTTTTTGACCATATGGATCGGAGCCACCAACGATGTACAATTTCCCATCCAGAGCACACACTCCTAGGACAGTGAAAGATGTGTTAATAACCTAATCACAAGGACTAAACACTGGCTGTCTCAGAAGAGAAGTGTTACTACCTGCATTGCAACGGTTAGTTCTCAACTCTGGAACAGGGGTCCAGTCATCAATGCTTGGATCATACGTTTCTCCACAACTCAGGTCATCTGAGTGTCCATTTGATCCACCGACCACATAGAGCTGTCCCTATATCAAAAGTAGTAAGTGAGAATTTCCCCTGGGAAGTTCTAAGGGAAAAAAAAAAAGCTACAAGGGTTGTTTTTACAGCACATTGTGCTTACCATTAGCACAGCCATTTGAAAGCGGGCTCTTGGTGTTCTCATGGGAGCAAGGAAGGACCAATGATCTGTATGTGGATCATAGCATTCAACTGTTCGAAGACATTCCTCTCTGTTATAACCACCTGGTAAAAGAATCATAAAAACTTGTGAAACGGGATCAGAAGGGCTAGATTTTCCCCCTAGAGGCAGTGGACATCTTACTATGTCTCCCAGGCTGATCTTAACAGTTGTTATCCTCTTATTTCATCTCCCAAGTGCTAAGATTAAAAACTGTGTCACCAGGCCCCACCAGGATGTCTTTAAGTAAAGTGCCCAATGAGGAAGGTATTTAACTAAACATTCGTAATAGTCAAGGAGTAACATTATCTAGGTGAGCAAACTGCTTACTCTGGCTTGAAAATTAGGAAGTTGATCTATTCTGTAGTTTAACATATGGGTGTACTACATACAGCACTTGGCCTAGCAAGCACTGAGGCCTGGTTGATCAAGCCCTAGCATACCACCCCCATTTAATTTAAAAAACAGACACTGACCTCCTCTAACCAAAACTAGGCATACTCAATAGCAGTTGTTTCCACCTTGAAATAAAGCATATTGAGTCCTCTCACCCCAAATCTGCACACCCCAAGTCAATATAAATGCTCATCTCCAGACCCGTCTGTCACACTCATCATTCTGTTCTTACCTGCAGCTATGAGTTTGCCATTCATCTCTGCTGTCCCTAGCCCAGAGCGCGCATACTGCATGGGAGACATGGGCTTTTCTAGGAGCTCATCGGGCTGCATCTCAAAGCTTAAACTCTTGCTCAGTTTTGGAGTACTTGTTGGTGAGCTCTGTGGACTGTTCCGCCCATGGAGGAAAATGACACAGAATGTACCATCCAGCACAGCCAGGCACAAGTAAGTGTTATCTGTGAACACAAGAGCTTCGTGTTTACCATGGAACTATTAATACTTGGGGGAGGTTAGAGGATTCTGAATTGTATTCCAGTCTCCAGATCAGAACATTCTGCTATGGTTTTCCAAATATCATTGCTCTGCGTTTTTCCTTAGTCAATCTCAAGGTAGTAAACTGACAACTATCCTTACAAATAGAGAAACTGAAGACAAACTTACTTGAAGTCTTTTCAGAAGCAACGATTTTCCACTCATGCTTAGGACTTTGCATTGAAGCATTTGGAGAAGAGAGACATCCAGTGGAACTGCCACTTATCTGCTTATGGCCATTCTCACGGGGTGGCTTTTTCTGCAAAATCAAAAGGCAGCTACAGAAACCTACCAGAGAGTATTCCTGCTGTACCTTTGTTCCTGAGCTATTGTGCAACACTGCCAATACACTGAGCGCCTTCCACCTACACAGCACACACTCAGGGCAGTACACTGAACACAAACCAACACTGTCCAGCCGACAAATTCCTGCCACACTTACACCACCACTTAAAAATGAAACCGCTGTATCTACACAACTGGCTGCTCAGAAAAGATCAATTTAAACAATTCAAAAAGCATGCTATACAGATCAACCACCAGAATGATATCTCAATGTGGGGGCAGGAAGGAGGAAAAAATACATCTCATCTGCCCTATGCACGAAACTATCAACCTAACCAAACTGTCTATAATAGCATCCTTCATACAATGCCAGCAAAGAATGAGCGCACACAGATCCTGCCAATCTCTTTGAAAGCATTTTACAAGGAAGAAGTGTCAATCATTAGAAGCATGTAAGTGTACATTTTTGGGCTGCTTATTGATACTGTAAAAACCAAACACACACACTGAGTAATCAGAAATGAAGTAATACTAAAAGAACCATTTGCAAAATTGTAATATAGGAACAATAACAAATGATTCTCAGAGAATTCATATACTTTGTGTATGAGCTTCTTTTGTAGATTGCTTTCAACTACCTTAGCTCCTGCCCACTTCCAAGAGAAAGGATCATATAGAATCATGAGTGCTGGGTATGGTGGTGGTGCACACCTATAATCCCAGCCTGAACCACACAGTGATGCTGAACCTTAAAATGTCTGCCATGAAAAGAATCGGCACCACACTTTAGTACCTGGTAAACTCTGCTCACCCACTCACCCTGATCCCCAGGGACAGACTGCACAAACATGTACAGTTTCTAAATGGAAACTTATATTGTTGGTGGAAACAAAAAGCAACAGAGAAACAGTATAATTAAAAAAAAAAAAAAAAAAGATTGTGATTTTTAAAGATTATTGCAAGATTGCAAGATACATTAAAATCTCTACCTCAATCTGTGGAAAGGAGTCCTAAGTATCACAAAATAACAGACAGTGCTTATACTAAAGAGGCTTTACAAGCAATAAAATCGCTCTAACATAAGAACTGTAATTGAGAGAAAATGAACATGAATGTGAACAACATGATACCACTAGAGACTACTGGCATTATTTGACAAATGTGCCTGATACACAAGTCTTCACCACCTCTTACACACAGAATCCAACCCTATTTTATTATCAAATCTTCCCAGAAGATTTGAGAGTCACTATTTTTTTTGGCTTCCACGCTTTCTTTTTCCTTAGGTAGCTTTTACAGCTTGAGTAGATCCTAATTACATTCCTACTTTCCAGACTTCTTCTCAACATGCTTTTCTTATTCTGAAATCTATGATATGACCTCTCACCTTTTCTGCTTCATGATCTCTATTTAGCACATTTTAACAAAACAGAAAGGTAAGAATCCCACACATCCCATAACCTTCTCAAACCTTCCTAAACCACTTTTTACACCCACCCTCAACCTTTGGATATCTATGTATAGGTTCCCTTGTGTCTTTACATTATTAATTAAGCCCCTCATCATTCTTGAAAACTTAAACTATTACCTGCAATAGTCTCCAAACTGCTCTTACAAGCTTTAATCTACCCTCTGTGACTAACCATAAAAAAAAGCAAAGTCCAAGCCAACAGTTTTGGAAAGTTAAAAAATGCAAATCTGTTGGGATCATACAGCCCAGAGACACACACCTACCAATTAGCCATTTGCTATGATTAACGAATCCCAACTAGAAATAGAACTAAGCACATCTCTAAACTTTCAAAATTCATTTTAATGTATGTATGTTTACCACTCAGTATTCTTGTCTAAATTCTTCTTGCTGTGCAGGTAGCTCAGTGGTAGAGCTGCCTGTCATATGCACAGGCCCTAGCTTTATCTGACACCCAGCTCCACACAAAAGAAGTAAAAGTAAAAAACCAAAGCTCTTCTTTCCACCTCTAGGAAAAAGCACCGGTTGTACAGGCTTACTTTTCCAGTATAGACTGCCAGCCCCAAGAGCAGTACCCTTGGGCAGATAATCTTCTAAGGCTTCCTCTAAGACAAAGCCTCTAATCCCAAGCCTGCTCTACACGTCACCCTCCACCTCCCGTCCACCACAGGCTCCCTTCAGGCCTTCTTCTGGTAGCTGCTCTTCCCAGACTGTATTGTTTTACCACCTTGGTAAGGTCCTGCAACTGAAGCTGCATAGGCTGTGTCCTCACATCAAGAATCATAACCTGCCACTGACTGACATTCACTCTTCTGCCATTAAAAAGTCTACTTTACAAGTCTTAACTTAGTGTTTACAGTTAACAGAGAAAACAACCCCAGATGCTCCAAGTACAAAAGCAAACATGGCTGTTGGTTAACTCAAGTCCCCAAATTCTTTAGAAATACTACCACCACCACCACCACCGAATACCACAGACAGCTACCATCTGATAACACAAGCACACAAGTCAGTACACTACCACTGACGCATCTTTTAAAGGAAACACTCCGTGATCTGAGTTTACTCTCCAGCATATCCCTTCACAATGCTGAGCAAAAGCCAAATAAAAATACACATTGCATGACTACTTCATAAAAATTCCAAACAGGCAAAATATGTTTGTGTCCCAAGTTAGGACACTATCTTTCTTTGACTGACAAGGGGTAGGAGAAAAGCTCTGGGGCACTAGGGTTTTGATCTCTACAGAGCATGGTCTAGTGACTGATCTCGGGGACAGTCACAATGTGTTTGTGCAGCTGCTGGGGTGCTGCTCAGTGTTGGAAGGCATGAAGTATAGGCAGGGTACTGGATTTAATCTCCAACACACAAAAACAATGAAAGGTGTTACTTTTCTGTATACTGTTGGTATGTAAGTTAAAATTGTTTATACGCCTCAGATGTTTGGTCTCTATTGTTAAAAAGGTATCCAAATTAAGTATGTGTTTAATAAGAGGTTACAACGGTAACTCAATCAGCACAATGTAACTAAACTGCTTTAATACATTTTGCCCAAGAAACATCCAGATCACATTGTAACACTTGATCAACATTGTATAAACTTAACATTATAAATCATGATACCATTTCTATTTCATGAGAGTTCAGTAATTAAAGAAATAGTCAAAGTTTCTTTCACAGCCATCAACAATCTAAGACTACTATATCTTTTTAAAACTGGTCCTATTAGTCATGCGTGTTACAAATAACTTTAAAAAAAAATCTAACCAAAATAACAAAAACCTAATATAGTGCTTCATTTTTACTGTTCTTATTACTAGTTGTGAACTGTATTTTGAGAGAAAAGGTGTAAACGGGACTTGTCTAATTTGCTGAGTAAGCTTCTACTGGTGTGGCAGAAATGCTGGAAGCTCTAAAATATAATTGTTTTCTCCCCCAAAAATGCTGGTCTCTGTCCAGTTATAACAATGAAATTCGTCCACTTTCCTTTATTAAAGGAAAATTTAAGTATGCTATCAAATTTTCCAGTTAACTTTGAACCTGAGGTTACCTCAGACTGTGCAATGTGTACCTGCACAAACTGAATGTGGTCATCATCACTGCCAAACACCTCAGCCTGTCCATCTAGTGGGTTCCCATCAAGCAGCTTGTGATCAGCTGAGTAGTACAAGGTTTGAACCTGCAAAACAGCAACAGAACACCCATGTGGCTACTGTCACCATGGCTACCCGCTAGTATGCAGATCACAATGGCCTCAAGGTAACCTCCAGTGTGCTTCTTGACATCTTACTCTGGCAGGATCCCGAAGTAAAGAAAAACACGTCATGGTGGTAAAAATGTAAAAAGCAAAACCAAAATGAAACAAAAAAATCAAAATCAAATACAAAATCTTCTAATACTGGCTGGAGAGTCCTTTGGCTTGATTGGCTTGAAAGAAATCTTCGTTGTTCTCATAGCTTCTATTATATGACATTAAGAAAAAAAGGCATAGTACAACACATATATTCTTAAATATACATATTTACAATAAAACACTAAATAGTTTACACTTTTGAAGACAAATGGCATGGTTTGAATAAATGTACTTCTCTCCTGTAGGTAATATTAAAAAAAAAAAAAACACATAAAGAAACAAATGCAAGTTGCAATCTTCCTCCACAGATGCAAATACATGACCAATGCACCTGATCCCCATGTGGGAAGTCACAGAATTTAAAGAGCACCTGCTGGCCTTTTCAGAATGCAGTAATGGGAGTGGCTGAGGCCTAACAGAGCAGGTAAACTTTAGTGAGCATGGAGGGCTTCGAGTCACTCCAATGCTCTAACTGACACATGGACTAGCCCCAACTTTTCCATCAAATTTTGTGTATTTTTAAAAAAACAGCCCCAAGTTAATTCTCTGTATGAACACCACCATTGAAACACCACCACAAAGCTTTAGAGTAAGATCCCTGTAAAGGAGTAAACACCATTAAATCATCATCGTCCTCTGCCCACAGCAGACTTTTCTTAGGAGAAATGGGGCAGGGCTGCTGCTTCTTTACGTGTCAATACACTTGAGGTTTCTTCTCGGCTCTTCAGTCTTGGGGATCCTAGTTTTGTTAATAAACCTATGGGGAGATAAACCAACGGGGAGGAACAACCATTAGAAGCTTTACCTACTTGTCAAACTTAAAGCAAAAACCTGTGAAGAAAAATTAAGAATCTACAGAAAATGTCAGTACCACCTCCCATTTCTAAAGCAAGTTACATGCTACTTTAAAGAAAGTTAACAGCACATAATAAGCAAAGAAAAAAGGAAAAAAAAAAAAAGAAAAGCAGAAAACCAAACTGAACGGTTCATTCAGCTCACCTGGACACCCCCCCTGTTTCTCAGCTTAGGGGTACCTATAGCAAAATTTAAATTCTTTAGGGTCATGGTTATAAAATAAAAAGTGAAAGGGAATCCTTCATGTTATAGCGAAAATAATTTGTAAGAACTGTTGGATCCCATTTACTTTAAAACTAACCTCTTCCATGAGCTCTTCCAGGCTGTCTCCATTCTCCCAGATGCTACGCTGCACCCAGTTGATTACCTTTGTGTATAATTTGCCATTGCTGGGCAAGCAAACATTATCTTCAAGCATTACCTCCAACTAGAATTAGAAATAAAAACCAGTGACAGGCACATCAGCTTTGAAATTCTAGTTGGCAGTTTAGCGCTCAGTTTCATAATAAATGTTTTATTATTCCTGGGGTAGGGAATCAATCAGGGATTCATGAGCCCCACCACTAGCTAAGGAGCTACCAAATAGTTGGTGGTTTCTGGGGAGGGAGGTTTCTTTCAGGGTGTTTAAGGATTCTTTAAGCTCCTGGTAGGCCCATCATGATCCAGTGGATTGCCCCACACCCATCACTAACAGCACAAATAGGGCCGAAAAATATTTAAGAGGATAAGAAGTGTGGATCTGGGAGTGAATATGGTAAAAACATTGTACGCTTTTTTTAAAATTCTCAAAAATAGTGTATTAAAAAAGCTGCATTCCATAAATTTTCTTTAATTTGCAAGGAAATCAGTAAGCCTACGTAAAGGAAGTAAACAAAGTGGGCAGCAGAAACCCATTACACTAAGAGTAACAACCACTTCAATGAATCAGCATTATTGTAACCCTTATTCACCTGACAAAGAATGGGCCTGCAGCTACAGAAGGTCAATCTAGCTATATGACCTATCTGGCCTGCTCCTTACCTTTAGTCTCGGAAGCTTAAGAAATTCCTCCTCTTCTGAAATTTGTAACAAATGCTCCTGTATATAAGCATCAACCTTATTCAACAAACGGGAGTCTCCCATACAACTTGCAAAATTTCGGTAAGAGATGCAGCTAGTGACATCCATCCTAGATAGTAAGTAATCTCCACAGACCTTGGAAAAGAAATACAGATGTGCCATTTGTATACAGTTTATGGAGTATTTAATGTCAATATGTAAACACCAGACAAGCCAGAAATCAAACTAAACAATGGGATAGCACTGAACTTAACAATGGGACAGCATGTATACAAATGATATCAGCTGGGTATGGTGGTACACAGATGCCTAGAATCTGGGGCACCTGCAAGCCTGAGACAGGAGAAATCTAAATTCAAACCCAGCCTGGTCTACAGTAACAGGATGTCTGAAAATGAAACCAAACTACAAAAAGCTAATGAGGAACATCAAAGATGCCACATAAAAATGTAACTTGGTTAACAGCAGATGAGACAAATGGAAATGCAGTGCAGATTCTGGGTGTTTTCAAAAGCAGCAGCCAGGTAAGGCTCTTGGAAGGTTAGACATAAGTGGGCTCTGCAGTAGAGAAGCCGAGTGTACAGTGCACACGGAATGTAGCAAAGGGGAAGAGGATTAGGAAATAATTGTGGAAAAAGAGCATCTGTATTAGGAAGAAGCTGCAATGTGAAACTACATGTGTACCATCGGACTTTTGTTAAAATTGACTCTGCGGGTGTACATGTGTGTATCTGTGGAGTGGGGGTGCATGCATGAAGATCAGGAGACAACTTTGTGGAGTAGGTGCTCTGCATGGGTTAGAAATCAGGTCACCAATGCTTGACACAGCAAGCACCTTTACCTGCTGAGCCATCTTGCTGGCCTAATCATAGGATTTTTTTTTAAAAAAAGAAAATTTATTTTCATTCTATGTGTATGGATGTTTTGCCTGCATGTATGTTTGCCTGCCAGAAGAGGGCATTAGAACATTTGGAACCAGATTTCCAGGTGGTTGTTTATGAGCCATCTTGTGGGTGCTTAAAACCAATTCAACCCGAGTCCTCTGCAAAAGCAGCAAGTGGGCCATTTAGTCTGTCACAGCTGTAACTCTAGTCAGTGTGACTACAAAGCACAGATTATATATCGAATCTACACGGCTGTTCTTCACAAGACTTTATTAAGGAAAAAAAAGTCTGGCTCTTTAAAAAAATATTTCATTTGCTGGCCCTTATTCAATGCTGCCTTCTTTGCTTAAAATTCCAGTGACTGGGGGTGCTGGAGAGATGGCTCGATGGGCAAAGCACTTGTTGCTTTTACAAGAGCTCAGTGCTCTTCCAGAAGACCTGCACTTGGTTTCCAGCACCCACATCAGGAAGACAGCTGCTCACAACCACTAGTAACTCTAGCTCCTGGGGGGGACTCAATGTCTTCTGGTCTCTGGAGGCACCTTCTCACATGTGTGTAGAACATACACAATATATTAGCTCATGCCATCAGATACTGTCAATATATCACTTTAATTCCACCCATGACAGATTTCTTTTGCATTGCTCTAGGGTGAACATGCAATCTTGAAACTGATCTCAGCCTATGCTCAAGCCAGAAAGGTTCATGTCAAGGCCAAGCGTCAGTTCCGTGTAGTAACCTTACAGTACAAGTAATGCTATTAAACACACTGTCAAAAATAAACATATCCATTGTAGAAGAGATAGAGCATTCTGAATAACTTGATTTCCCAATACTATGTCATCATCACAGAAAAACTTACAAGAAGTTTAAATACAAAAAAACTGAATGGAAGACTCATTGAGAAAACTGCCAGTCAAGAGGCAGGCTGTCCCTTCTACATTACTAAAGCCTAAGGATCAAAACAACACATTTGGTTGAGAGGGGAAGGGACAGAATTTCCAAATCCTTAACTAAAAATTCACGGCCTAATAAGATGTTTCACGACAATTTCTTCTACATTCTAACCCCACAGGACAACCTTCCCATCCACTACTGTCACAACTTATAACACTCTACCTGCTTTACTCGGTCCATCTTCAACTTCTTTGCTGCAGAATAAACATCCTTTACTAACTCCTTATCAGCTTTCAATCTATTAAAAAAAAAATTAGTTATAATACCAAGGCTTGAAAATTCAGTTACTTGGTATTCTGATTTTCTGGTTCACTTGAAGGTACTCACTGAGCAGTGTACGCATAATTGAGCAACACTTCAACAGCTTCTGGATTGAGATCGTCCAACTTCACATGAGAAACTCCATGAGGGTCACTGTCACTATTAAAGATTTCAAACAGGTATGGGCTGCAGCAAGCCAGGACCGCCCTATGTGCTAGCATCTCATGGCCACAGACCTGAAATAATGACAACTAAAATGAGAAGTCTTGTGGACTATGTACTCCTCTAGCTAATTAACAGAGCTTCCTTTGTCTCCCATTTCTAGTTAAAACATTCTTTAGGAAAAAAAGTCATCTCACAGCTAGAACGATGTCTCAACAGTTCAGAGCACTTGCTCTTCCTGAGGGCCGGCACCCACACAGTGAGTGGCTCCCAACCATCTCTAACTCCAGTTCCTGGGAATCCTATGTCCTCTCCTCACACTTCCAGGCACTGTACACATGTGGTGCAGACACACATGCACACATTCAGGCAAAACACCCACACACATAAAAGAAAATCTCCAAAAAAAACAAAAAAACAAAAACAAACAAAAAAAACCCAGTCATCTCATTAAATGCCTGTTTAGAGAGGAAAATCCAACTTATGGCTTTTATGAAGTATATGTTTTTAGTAACAAAAGGTAATAAATAGAGTTTAAATACCTGAAGTCGAACATCACAGAATTGCCCACTTTTCCTTAGGGCATTTAATTTGGCAACAGAAGATTCAATAAAGTTTTCATCCTCAAACATCAAATATCCATTGGGAATCATTTTTCCTTATAAATTTGGCTAAACAGAAAAAAGAAAGCTAATTATTTTACATGTAAATAGTTTTTAAAAATTTTATTTTCAATCACGGAGTCAAGGAGGCAGGTAGACCCTGACTTTGAGGCCTGTCAGGTCTACACATGGAATTCAAGGCCAGCCAGGTTACACAGTGAGACCCTGTTTCAAAGAAGAGAGAGTGTGTGTGTGTGTGTGTGTGTGTGTGTGTGTGTGTGTGTGTGTATTTCAAACATAAAACATTATCTTTATACCAAAATTCTGTCTCACCAACACACCAAAAAACACCACAGAAAAACCTGGCTGAAACAACACTGGTTCAGTTTTGCCCAGACTCTGACCCGAGTGTTTGGAAGCGGTCCATACAGCAGTGACCATCTCAACAATCATGCCTGACACACATCCCTTCTTAAGGAGGAAAATGAAATGCTGTCCTGCCCAAACCTATATAACAAGTGACAAACCTATATAACAAGCGAGTGCATATAGATTTTTCTGGACTTGGCTGCTGCCCTTCCTTTACTCTCAGATAAAAATAAATCAACATTCATTTTTTTTTGACAGGTCTCATACAGTCCAGTCTGGCCTTAAATTCAGAAGGCAGTTGGGACTGGCCCTGAACTCCTCAAATCCCCCTTCCTTTACCAAAGGATGGGATTGCAGGCATGTGCCCCCACCCCTGGCAAAACTAATGTTCTTTGTAAAGACACCATTCCCCATATAGAACACTGGAAACAGAACCCAGGGCGTCAAATATGCTAAGCAGGCACTTCCACTGAGCTACGCCTCCAGCCTCATGTTCTCAAAAATGGTTTTCAACTTAACTTATAAAACCAGTGACTACATAAGACACACCATTAAAAGTAATAGTATGTCTTGAGGATTCAGTTTAAGTCAAAGTCAAAATAGCTTACAGAAAGGAAAACTAATGGAGGAAGAGAAAGGAAAAAATAGTTTATTTTAATTTCACAGAAATTTTAAAAAGAAATGATTTTTAAAAAAAATTCTTTTCAGGTACCTGCAAGATGGCTAAAAAGGTAAAGATGCTTACTACTGAGCCTAATGACTAGAGTTCAACCCCCAGAGCCCACATGGAAAAAGGAAACGGACTCCCTTAACTTGTCTTCTGACCTCAGCACTCTTCACACAGACACTCTTTTCTCTCTCAAGTCACTCACATGCATGCACACACTACAATAAAAAAATGTTTTTAGTATTTTCTCAGTCAAATGGTTAGGGACCTCTCCACCCTTTTAAACATTAAGGGAGATTGAATTCTATACTCAGTATGGATTTGGGAAAACCCATGTCTTTAAAAGCACATATTTAAACCAGGAGGGTGGCACACACCTTTAATCCCAGCACTTGGAGGCAGAGCTAGGTGGATCTCTGTGAGTTTAGGGCCAGCCTGGTCTAGAGTGAGATCCAGGACAGGCTCCAAAGATACACAAAGATACAGGTTTTTGAGAAACCCTGTCTCAAAAAAAAAAAACCCACAGGGCGTTGGTGGCACATGCCTTTAATCCCAACACTTGGGAGGCAGAGGCAGGCAGATCTCTATGAGTTCAAGGCCAGCCTGGTCTACAGAACTAGTCTAGGACAGGCTCCAAAGCTACAGAGAAACCGTCTCGAAAAACCAAAAAGAAAAAAAAAAAAAAAAAAAAAAAAAACAAAAAAAAAAACCAAAAAACAAAAAACACAAAAAAACAAACAAACAAAAAAACCAAACATGTATTTACTATTATTATGTGGGGGAAGCATGCCCCAGCCCCCTTGTGTATGGAAATCAGCAGTAATTTTGTTTAATCCATTCTTTCCTTCCACCTTTACCTGAGTTTCCAGGGATCCAACCCAGGTTGCCAGGCTTGTGCAGAAAGAGCCTTTTCCCACAGAACCAGCTCATGAGCACCCCCAAACACTGTTAACGCTAGACATTCTGAATATTCACTTACCAACTATTACTGATGAGAAATGTGTCGCTGGGAACGCAGATGATCCAAAGACAAAGGAGTGTTGAAACAAAGCACTTCGTTAAGGTATGAAGAGAGGTGGTTGTGTGAAGGTAGATGTCTTAGGCTTTAATGGTGGTTCCAAAACTATCAGGCTTGAAAATGATGTAATCAAGTCCTTAAAAGCTATAGACATGAATTTCTTCTGTGATAATCATGCATCTTAATCTGTAACAACAGCATATCTAAGTTAGATATTCACAAGAATCAGTCTGCCATTCATCTAGGTAGAACAATAGGTCATACAAAGTAATTCAACCTTTGAGGTAAATCGCAAAAAATATTCACACTATATTAAAAAAAAAACACAAACAATTCCTTTTTATCTAACATGCAAATACTCAAAAGTGACTTTTAAAAAAATCCTTCCTCATTGTTGAAGAGGGATATGCTAGCCTGAAAAGTAAAGAACAAATATAAATCAGATGAACTCTTCTAGCCGGGAGTCTTTGCCGATTCCCTAGAGCTAGGAAGCAGTGTTCCTTAGTCTTCTCACTCAGAACCTTCTCTGGAGGTATGTATGCATGATTGTCCAGAATTATCTGTTCTGTGCTCTGCTTCCAGGCAATCCTCTGCTTTGTTCGTTTTGCTGTTGTTGGTTTGTTTTGTTGAGACAGGGTTTCTCTGTGTAGCCCTGGCTGTCCTGGAACTTGCTCTGCAGACCAGGCTGGCCTTGAGTTCAGAGATCCACCTGCCTCTGCCTCCCACTGCTGGGATTAAAGGCACGTGCCACCACCGCCCAGCTTGCCTTGTTCATTTTGGACCATGCCCATGTTTCATGAGACTGTCTTAAAACAAAAACTATTATCAACTCTATCACACCATCAGATAATGTTGATTTCTTCTTTACAATTTCTACCTTTTCTTATGAAACTAGTTTTAACAATTGTTCTCTGAAAACAGGTAACCACACCCCCCTTTTACACAGAGAACACACTGGACATTTATAAACATTTTAAATTTGAATTAGTTTTACTCAGCATATGTCTGAAAACTTGTTTTGACCTAATCAAGAATAAAAACAGCATTTTAAAATTTAATTGTAACATTTTATCTGTTTTTATTTTATGTGTATGGGTGTTTTGCCTGTATGTCTATGCACCATGTGTCTAGTGCCCTGAGAGGCCAGAAGGGGGCAGTGAATACACTGGAGCTGGAGTTACAGTGTGATCAGCCACATGGATGCTAGGGATTGATCCTGGGTCCTCTATAAGAGTCAACTTCCACACAAATGTTTATTATTTGGACAGCTTGGATGTTCTAGCTTAGGTTTATTGGATGGGTGTGTGTGTGGGGGGGGGTAACTAAAATTACTATAGTCTTTAAAGAGAAAAACTTTGTAGAGAATTTTTGGAATAATTCTGCCATGTGCACTGGTATAGTATGATTTTGAATTTTGTGAAAGAATAAGGTCTTTTATTTAGTACCTAAGTTTCTGCCTATTAAGATCTTAACATGAGATGGGCATGATAGCACACAAGCCTAGCACTTGGGAGTGAGATGAGAGGATTAAGAGTTCAAAGCCAGCTTGAGTTACATAGTCAGTTTCAAGGCTGGCCTAGGGCTACATGAGACCCAAGGAAAAAAATCGTAATCTGAACTTCACCTTAATCATCATCATTACAACTCCATTTGATTTAAAAGCCAGCCCAAGTCCTAACGATGTTTAAGTTAATGCAAACTTGTTTTTGAAAGTTCATGTTCACTTTCATTAAGGTAAGCTGGGGTATATCAGGTGCCTTCTGGACTCTGCAAGCATCAGGCATACATATATGCAGGCAAAATATCCACAAATACAAGTTTATTTTTTAAAAACCTAAAGCATCCTCAAATTTCACATTTCTTATTTTGCATATAAGTTATGCACAATACCTAATCACATTTAAAAATGGAGAGAAATTCTGTCTTTCAAAAGCCAAACCAAGGCTCAAGCATCCCAAAGTCATGTAATATAAAACTTTTTTTGTTTTGTGAAATACAGTTTGAACCAGTCCGTTGTTTTTAAGACTGAAACTGGGGTCAAAAGGAATATATACTGCTAACACATTCCAGTTCCTTCATGTGGCCAGTACAAGAAAAGGATGACAGGGGATTTGCTTTTACTATTCAGAATTCAAGAGTTATTACTACAGCCTGAAGATTAGCTTAAGTGAAGTATAATCCAGCAGGTTTTTACAGAGCTGTGAAAAGAGCAGGCAGAGCATTCCCACCCTCCACTAAGCAAAAGGAAACATCCCATTTCCAAAGCACTGCGAAGAGCTCAAGGTAAACCACGAATATTTTAAGTTTAAAGGTAATTTTTTCAAGGCAGTTAATTATCAAGTACTCCCTCCCCAGTGCTGGATTAAACCCAGGGCCTCATGCGTATCAGGCAAGCACTTAACCACTGACTTACAAACAACTGTGACACTGAACATGGCAGACACCAACGGGAATGAAATGCTTAGAACAAAATGGAGTTAGCTCGATTCCGCAGCCTCCCATGTTCCTGAGGCCAAATAAAGCAGAGAGGCAGATAAAGCAGAGAGAACAGCTCAAGCAAGGGGAAGGGAAGGTATGACAGCTCACATATCCCAGAAACTGCAGCTATTTTGGTTTCAATAGGTGGTAGACTGCAGGATGCACATGGTAGATGGTGGGAGAGGAAGTAACCAACTTATTTTAAGGTTTAAACAATGCTAAGTATGGACACCAGACGGAAGGGTTTAAGCAAGGGTATTTGAGAAGGGGTGCGGTGGGGGCATATCTGGGAAAAACAGGGGCAGAAGACATTTAAGTGAAGATTCTGTACACCCATGCGGTGTACCTACCGGGCTTGGTCCTTAACTAGTGAGTACTTAAGGTATTTTAGCATGGATGCTCTGCTATCAACACAAGTCATTTTTAGATATTGCATAGATGAAAAAAATGGAAAATAAGGAAAAAGAGCCTGAGTTTGGGATGTTCTAGTACTGCAGTATCTGTTGGTTATCCAGGCTGACATCCAAGTGTAAAGAATACAGTTGCAGGATTAGAAACGTTGGCAAGGTGCTAACTGACATTCACAAGTGAAGTAAAATCCCAGACATCACTCCAATAATGCTTTAACACCAACAGAAGGTAGGAAGATATCCAACCTTCGAGAATTCCTATCTGAAGCCCAGCGGTAGTGGCCCACACCTTTAATCCCAGCCCTCAGGAGGCAGAGATAGGTAGGCAGATCTCTGTTAGTTCAAGGCCAAGCCTGGTCTACAGAGTGAGTTCCAAGACAGCCAAGACTACACAGTGAAACACTGTCTCAGACAATAAAGAAGGAAAGAAAAACATGCAAACAAAAGAATTCCTATCTGCAATATACCATCACACTGCTAAAAAGCTAAGAATTCTTTTGGGTGAGTTACATCAGTATCACTGGCCAAGATATTCAAAGAAACTTATTTGAAAAACCACATTCATATGCCACCTAAAACATTCACTCAAGAAGAGCAAAATTCCACCATTTAAAAGCAAGAGGCTAAATCCCCACTAATTTAACCCTAATGTAAAACCGGAAATGCTTGGTCTTTGGAAAGGACAAGGTTAGAAGACAACTGTAAATTAAGACAGGCTACAGAAATGAGTATTAATCTGAGATTTCACGTATTAAGAAAAATTACAGTGGAAAGCTACTCCAGACCTCTCCATAACAAAGTAACCAAAGTACAGAGGTTTAACATAATGCCTGTTGGTAGCATTAGAACATACCGGTTTCAATTCAATTCTACCCAGTCAGTGTTTACATCCAGGCTTACCAAGTACACCTTTAACATTTTTGTTTGTTTGTTCGAGACGGGGTTTCTCTGTGTAGTTTTGGTGCCTGTCCTGGATCTCGCTCTGTAGACCAGGCTGGCCTCGCACTCAGAGATCTGCGGGGCTCTGCCTCACGAGTGCTGGGATTAAAGGCGTGCGCCACCGCCGCCCGGCCCACCTTTAACATTTTTAAGACGTTAAGTTTTTAGCAGCATTCAACCTGAAACTATTTCCTCATCAATATTTTC
>CABHPP010127651.1:0-28942 GCA_902168425.1 Peromyscus attwateri | reverse complement strand
GTATAATATATATTGAATATGAATGTGGTTTATCTGCACATTAAATTCAACATGTCTTTATATGAGAACAACAAAAGATTCTAAGATGACTTTCCCATTCAAATTCAGTCATAAAGCTCATGAACACATTCTGAATAAGTCTTAACTATTTTGGTTTGGGATAGGTCATCAATCAAAGGCTGTAGCTAGTCCAGCCAATTTTGGCTCTGTTCAACCTTTATCTCATTCATCACCTGTAGTTCAAATTGAGCCCCACTGAGGAAAAAAGTAGTCTATATTTTCCCCTAATGAATAAAACAACTCATCTAGATGTGGAACCTTAATTTAGATTTGCTCCATCGTGGTTGGAAACATCATATTCTCATCTTCACAGAATGTAAAACCTCGTGGGTGCATTTTTAAGTGGTATGTCTTAGGGTTACCTATAGGTGCTGTGTGTCTCAAAGTATCTCCTTGATTGGTCTTTAATTACATTCCAAATCACCAAGGGCACTTGCATGCTTTTACATCAAAAGATACCCCAACATAAGTGCAAGGGCGTCTGTCAGTATTCAAGGGTAATCTAGAAAGAAAACCTATGAGCACAGTTACTCATTGGTAGATTAAACGGGCAACGTCTATTTTGAGCCACTCAAAAGCTGTCCCTAGAACATACTCTGAGGTTTGGATTTTATTTGGAGAGTGATTTCTGGAAGGGAGAGGAAGAAGAGAAAGACATCAAACTGTCATGCCAACAAAAGTTGTGTTAAGGAGAGAATGACATCTCTTGGCACATGGGCTGTCCTCCCACTAAAAGAGCCACCAAGTGGCTGTGGGGTATCCATCAGAGAAGACTGCTCAGACACAGTTTAAGCCAATAGAAAGTCTTTATTACCCTGATGGCGACTACACTGGGTATTTGGGATCCCAGTGTAGCCCTGGATCTTTCTCGGGGTGAGCTTTTAAGCATACATACACATACACACCCACACCCACACCAAACAAAAAACAACAATATGTTTGGGTTGATATACTTCAGTTAACGTGAACAGTTAGCCAGAAGCAGAACCACAGAAGCTGAAAAGCAGGGTTAGCACATGTCAAGACTTTCCTATAACTATGGGTTAGGCCTTTGTTTTAGTTGAGGCAGATGGTGCTGTCTGTGTGCTGAGTTTTACAGCCTGAATGGTACTTCCATCATGGAGTCAGTTGTGCTAAGGTATGGGGCCCTGTCACACCAGGAAAGGTGGGACATGTTTACCAGAACGACTTCTTTGAAGCTGGGTACTTGTCCCCTGGCAGACACCCCTCATTAAATGGTTAAGGGTTTCTCCTCTATGGGGTACTTAATCTGTAGATCCCACAGAACACACAGAGTTCTTATGTCAGGAAGATGAGGTAACTGATATAGACATAAGACAGGACTGTTCCCTGCAGTTCGGGTGAACTTAAGGTGGGAGAAAGAATGTGGGTCAGGGCATCAGCATTATCTGCATCTAGTGGCCCATCCCATGATGTAGAGCCAGAAAGTCCAAGAATAAGACAAGATCAGGCACAACTTGATTTGGGAAGAGGCAATGGGACCATGAAGAGGTCATGAATAAAGGTTGGGACAATGTTCTCTGGATGGTCTGAGATGAAGGCTTGGTGTTGGAAGCTGTGGACATGAGGACCCTGGGAGACAGAGGGAAAGTGTGGAGGGCATGTTCCAAGGAGGAATCTCCATCTTTCCCTGACTTGTTTGGTCTTTCTAAACTTTGGAATAGGAAGAAGCAAAGTGCTAGAGAGGTCCCCAGAAATCCACAAAGATACCTCCACAATAGACTACTGGCAATGGTGGAGAGAAAGCCCGAACTGACTTACTCTGGTGATAGGATGGCCAAACACCCTAACTGTCATGCTAGAAATCCCATCCAATGACTGATGGAAGCAGATGCAGAGATCCACGGCCAGGACCCAGGTGGAGCTCCAGGAGTCCAAATGGCAAGAAAGAGGAGGGATTGTATGAGCGAGAATTGTTGAGACCAAGATTGGAAAAAGCACAGGGACAAATAGCCAAACTAGTGGAAACACATGAACTATGAACCAATAGCTGAGGAGCCCCCAACTGGATCAGGCCCTCTGGATAAGTGAGACAGTTGATTAGCTTGAACTGTTTGGGAGGCACCCAGGCAATGGGACCAGGACCTGTCCTTAGTGCATGAGCTGGCTGTTTGGAACCTGGGGCCTATGCAGGACACAGCCTGGGAGGAGGGGACTGGACCTGCCTGAACTGAATCTACCAGGTTGAGCTGAATCCCCAGGGGAGTCCTTGCCCTGGAGGAGATGGGAATGGGGGGTGGGCTGGGGGGAGGGTGGGTGGGGGCGCGGGAGGAGGGAGGACAGGGGAATCCGTGGCTGATATGTAAAATTAAATCAAATTATAAAATATAAAAAAAAGAATTCAGTTAAGATACCATGACTGTACATAACCTAAAATGAGGCTGCCCAAGTAGTCTTATTATGACAAAGTTCTCTCTTATATCAGTCCCATGACTCAGGAGTCATCAGTAGGCTTCTTGGTGCCTTGCTATTTTGGTGCATCGGTGTGGGCGGGGCACGGGTTTCCACACAAGTGCCTGGGCCCAGGCACAGGAGCAAAGCTGGTCAGTACTTCATGTCTTCCTTATTTTTTCTCACCTGGCTTTTACTTTAAACTTTCAGGATGACTTGGGCCCTATGGGTGTTTTTTTTTTTCCATCTAGAGTATTTTTATTTATTTATTTTTCAGTCAATACATCTACATTTCACTGAATGCCTGTCTTAAAATTCTACCCCAGGGACTGAAGAGATGACTCTGTGGTTAAGAGCACTGGCAGCTCTTTCAGAAGTCCCAGGTTCTAGTCCTAGCACCCACATGGTGATTCATGTCTGCAACTCTAGTCCCAAGAGATCTGACGCCCTCTTCTGGTTGCAGTGGGCATTGCATGCACATGATGCACAAATAAACCCGCTGGAAAAATACTCAAACACATAAAAGTAAAAATGAAGCAGAAAACCTTAAATTATACCTGAATCCAATGCAGAGCTTCTTTGTCTCTTATATAAAAGATAGCTGTAGTCCCCTAAGTCCCCCTGACCTCCATTGGTTACCACAGCCCCTTTCTATAGGTTCTTCATTCCTCCTTCCTTAGGTTAGCCTTTTCCTAGGGAGTGCATATCACTCCATTCTTTAACTCCAAAGGGGGTTTTTCCGCCCCCCACACACCCCTAGTTCAACCTTATAAAATGCTCCCCACATAGTCCCACTTTCACGTGACCCAGCCTATGGCCTCGGCAGTACCCACTGCAGATTCTTTTCAGTTAGCGGAGTCCTGTTTCTCCGCTGTTAGCTGTTCACGCCGAAACCTGGAAGAATTGTATTCGGAGAATTCACACTTCCAGCTTCTTCTAATGTTCTTCTCTCTAGAGTATCAGCAACATTAGATCAGACATCATCACAGTCAGGTGGACATGAGTGATGGCTGCCACTTTCTGACTGTCCTGCGAAGCTCGGTGTCGGTCAGGCTGACATGGCTATTCGGATACCAGATGGTGTCTGATTTAACAAAATATCTAGCCAGTCGTTTGCTCATTCTAAAATTAATTGAGTAGAGACTTCAATGAGATAGAACACACACTTAATAGAGCCATCTCAGGCAAATCACTGAACGAACCGAAGCAACAGAAATCCCCGAGGCAGAGAGACTCTGACTTCCAAGCATCTGTTGAATCACAGAATGCTGTTCAAAATTCCCAAATGTCAACAAAAAGCAACCTACAGAAAGTTGTCCCCAAGGAAGCCTAGACTTTTGCTTTATTATGCTAATACTTGGATTATAAATACTTCCAAAGAACTAAAGGAAATTATTTCTAAGCAGCAATAAATGTGTGAGAAGAATCTCTCACTAGGTAGTGAAAATCAATAATGAGACAGAAATGGGAAGAGATTGAAATGTAAATTCTCAAATCCAGAAGGTACATTGATAAAAATGAGAGGTCAGGACTCAATAGATCAGTGCAACAGAATCAGTTAACTGGAAGCTAGGCTTGTGTAGGTTTCTGTAGTACTTGTGAAGTACTACAAAATTAAAGAGGAGCCCCGATGTTTTAAGTCACCAGTTTATATGGGCAGAGGACAACTGGTTCTGAGATGGAGAGAAAATCCTGCCCTCTGTAGTCACTTACAATCAATAGAACAGGAATTCATTCTACCAGGAAAAGAAAAGGGACAGTTCCAACTCTAATGTAAATGCCTAGCTCTTGGAAAGAGAAATTTCATCATCACATAAATTGGAGCAGATGGCCTCAAGTCCTACGTTTTTTTTAACTTCCATGATTTTTTAGTCTAGATTTCCATGTTCATTGCTTTAAAAGCCCTAATGTACATAAATACGAAAGTATTTCTCAGAGTCCCACAGCCTGACTTACTTCGACTAGAGTTCTGACCATGCCAGATGACATAGTGCCTTCCAATGTACAAATAACTGGACGGCTTTGAATTTCACTTTGCCCAGGGAGATTCCAGTCTACATCTGGTACAGCTCAATTAAGGCTTCTTGTTACTTGTAGTGTTTCCCTTCATTCTCAAAAGTATCTCATGGAGATGCTTGGCCATGTCGTCACCCAACACACTACCCTAATGGCTCCTGTTTACAGTGTTTAAGACCAAAGGAATGAGCGAAGGAAGACACGGGAGCCTGGTTCATGACTAAATAACTTGTCAGAGTGAGTCACATTTTCACAGAGCCTGAAGAGTTATTTGCACAATCGATATTTCAAGCATTATGAGATAATTGTGCCATTTTGTAGCCAATATGTCCCCTGGTAGAGAAAAACCTAAACCTCAGGAAATTAGAGCAGTGGGCAGATAAGCTTCAGACAAAGAGAATAAATGTCAGGGAAAATAGTACAAAATAGCAAAGAAATGAATCAGCATTGAATCACAGGCCAAAAAAAAAAAAAATATTGCCATTGGTCCATTTCAAGGATATGAACCAGAGAGGAAAAAATGAAAGAAATGGTCCCTGAAGTGTTTGGCAGTTGGGAAAGCCCAAAAGACAGTACTGGTATTTTTCCCCAGGAAACACTTTGATGTCTGAGGTGGTATGAGATTCTTTGTATTGTTTGAGCTCAGCTCTGCTGTTTAGATTAGAAGCGAGAACAGAGCTCGGTGTGGGATGCTGAGACACAGGGAGACAAGTACAGAAGCTCTCTTCCCCGTGGATTTCCTCCCAGAATCCTGGAAAGGCTTATTGGTGGTGGCAACATCTCTGAGCGCCTTTCACTAACTTCTTTTGCCTCTTAGCACCTCATGTAGTTAGGTCTTTGCTTTATGTTTATAGAATTCAGTTGTATATAGAATGTCAAAGTCATTCTCTTTTTCATTTTTTTTCAAACTTGTTATGTAGTTGAGGCTTGCCTTAAATTCCTGATGCCCCTATCTTATTTTTCCAACTGTTGGGGTCATAATCCAGCAACCATAATATCTTAAAGTATAGAAATTGACTCAGACAGTCTGCCAATCACCTCTGTGCATTGTTTCTAAAGAGTCAGGATTATCTGTCTGGGGTTTTCATGTTGTATCTATCCCGCCACTTGCCAGCGTTAAGTCTGCCACTCATTCACAGCTAGAGCATTTGTGCTCAAGTGGGGAGCAGGGAAGCCACTGGAGATGAGTCAGAAAGAAAGAACACCTCCCTCTGTATAGAGGCCTGGCCCCTTTAGATAGCCTATTTGCTAAAAATGTAAGATAACAGAGAACTTGGAATCCCAACACCTTTTTTTTTTTTTTTTTTTGGTTTTTCGAGGCAGGGTTTCTCTGTGTAGCTTTGTGCCTTTCCTGGAGCTCACTTGGTAGCCCAGGCTGGCCTTGAACTCACAGAGATCCACCAGCCTCTGCCTCCCGAGTGCTGGGATTAAAGGCGTGCGCCACCACCGCCCGGTGTGGAATCCCAACTTTTAATGATCTACCTGTACCACTTTTGTATTTTATTCAACCACAGCAGAAAGCTATCCAACCTCTTCTAGGTTGAAGAGATGGAAAACGTGGAGTTATTTGGAGGGAAGCTGCTCCCAATGGGGATAGTGTGATGGATAAAACTGTCCATCTCATGATAAAGATGAGAAAAAAAAACAAGGTCCCACAGGCCCCTCCAGGGACCCATCCCCAATGACTTACCCCTGAAAGGTTCACCACCTCCCAATAACATCATCATTTAAGTATAAAATCTTTAAAAGGTGAGTCTTAGGGAAATGTGTAAGATCCAAACTATAGCGAGAACTTGTTTAAAAAATGAAAAAAAAAAAAAAAAGGTGTGTGTGTGTGTGTGGAAAGGGGCATGTTTACTTGTAGATGATGGCTTGGTACATGGTAGATGGTGGGTCGTGACCCCTCGGGAGTTAAATGACCGGCTCACTGGGGTCACTTATCAGATATCCTGCATATCAGATATTTACATTACAATTCATAACAGGAGCAAAATTACAGTTATGAGGTAGTAATGAAAATAATCTTATGGCTGGGTCACTACAACATGAGGAACTGTATTAAAGGGTCACAGTATTAGGAAGGTTGAGAACCACTGACTTAGAGCCACATGACAATGTAGACTATGGAGTGTTCACGCTGGGTTTGGAATGTAGTGGGATTTCCAAATACGGTAGCAATCACTTCTTTCTTTCTCTGTGTGCACATGGTGTTCCATCCACCAGGAGAGGTGTCGACTTTCTTTCCCTCTTGAAGTTGGGATGCCCTTATAACACAGTTTGAAAAACAGAATTGGGAAAAATGATACTTTGTCAATTCAAGATTTAGCCTTAAGGATATTAGACAGCTTAACTTCCCTTCTTCCTCTGTACAGTCAGACCTCACACTGTAAAGAAGCATAGGCTAGACCATTTTAAGGAGAATGAATTCGAGAAGAGAGAGAACACAGGGAGGGGTTTGGGGGTATGTGAGTGAAGCTATCTCAGGCCTCTAGCCCAGCCTACTCACCAGATGAAGGGAGCTGAGCCAATGATCCTGGAGAATTTCTCAGTCAAGCCTTAATTCAATATCTCACTGAACTGTGAGAAAGTGTACATCATTACTGTTTATCCAGTGAGTTTTGATGTGGTACTCTATGGAGACATGAGGTATCCCACAGTAGCCTCTGAAGAGAAGCCACCCTGGCTACTCTTTACATTGAGCCCCCAAATGAGGGCAAAGGTAGTCAAAACAAAACAAAACAAAACAAAAAGCCCAAAGGATTACAGACACCCCCTGTAGTAGAATATTATTCTAAGGTGTGTTACTTTTATTTATGTTGCATTTAACTCTGTGAAGCTGTGTTACTGTGCCTGTCTAAAACACCTGATGGTCTAAGAAAGATCTCAATGGCCAACAGCAAGGCAGGAGAAAGGATAGGCGGGGCTGGCAGGCAGAGAGAATGTATAGAAGGAGAAATCTGGGAGAAAGAGAAGATCTAGGAATGAGAGAGGAGAGAGGAGGACTCCAGGGGTCAGCCACCCAGCTACACAGCAAGACACCGAGTAAGAATAAGATTTATAGATGTAAGAGAATGGGAAAAGCCCAGAGGCAAAAGGTAGTAGACAGGATAATTTAACTTAAGGAAAGCTGGCAAGAAACTAAGCCAAGCTAAGGTCAGGCATTTATAATTAAGTATAAGCCTCTGTGTGTGATTTATTTGGGAGCTGGGTGGCAGGCTCCCCCAAAGAGTAAAATATCATAACAACCCCCCCACCTTCCGTTTCTGAAACATCACTTCTGGTGATGGCATTCCTTTAGCCCATTCGAGAAACTCTCAAGTATGTACCCCATGCAATTTTTTAAAGTACCCATTACGCTGTCTTTGTTTCTGGACCTCTCCTAACAGCTCAAGTTGTAGATACAGGAGGGGCCACGTGCTAACAGATCTTTGACCTTAGTGGCAAAGGCAGAGACAAAATTATAAAAATAGTTAGTGTTGTAAAGGGGGAGTTACAGGGGGCAAGAACTAGGAATTTGTCAGAACGAGTGAAGTTGAGACCAAATAAGGAGCAGAATCCATGAGGAGAAGGGGAAGGGCTGTTGGGGGAGAGCCAGCATGAAGAGCAGCAGGGCTCTTCACTGGGGCTAAGGGCACAGGTTCCACTCTCCAGAGGTGAAGTACTGGGTTGTCACACAGTGTGGCACGGGATGGTGGCCCTGTGCAGACATTCCTGATCTCTACTTTCCTTCCAGAACAAGGCCTATTTGAAATGGATGCATGCTTGTTTCCTTTCTATCTGTTCTCAGTTCCTTTCCAGGTCTCAGCTCTTCTCTGACTCTCTCGTCTGCGTCCTTTACTTTCTCGCAGGAGGTCATTGCCTGGGAGTGCTGCTGAGGTCGTAAGCTCAGCCATTCTTCTCCAGATGCTCTTTGGAGGTCTTCTCATGGGTAGATACACCGATGATGGGGTGTTCGTTTCCCACTGCTCTGAGTTTCCAACTTACTGCCTGCCTGCAGAAGCACTCAGCAGCTGTTTGCACTGGAGTCTTGGTGCTTGGCTGAACTGTGAGGCTGAGAGCTGTACTTTGGAGGGCCACATTCACAACACATCTCTCTTTCCATGAATAGGCTTTCCAGGCACTGAATGGTGGGCTGATGTATTGTGAAATAATCTTGTGGGTTTGGACAGAGGACAGTGGACTATATTTTATGATTCAAGACACATGGCCACCTTGACGGTACAGTCAAATTTCCAGGCAGATAACAAGACCATCTTCAGGAAAAGTGAGGTGAGACAGGATAGTTACTGCATCATTAAGCTCTGCTAGCTCGTGGTTGGTTATCCAGCTCTGGTGGTGGCTGGAGAAAATATTGAAAGTATATTGAGCGTTGGATGCTGCCGATGTGTAGTTTAGCAAGTTATTAACATGTTCCAATAAATAAAGCAATGTCCTGGTTACAGCTCACATTTGGAGATTATTGTGGTTTCTGACTTATTTTAAAGAAGTCTGTCTGCCTAGGAGAGACATTGGAACCACAGTAGTTACAAGATACTAGTGTCTGCTGTAGCCCGGACAAAGGAAGCCAAGAGATGCTTGTGCCCATCACTAGACTGAAAGATAATTCTGTAATTATTTTTAAAGGAACCTCAGATCTAATTGTGTCCCCTAATAGTGTAGATTTCTCCTTCAACCTCTGTCACCCTCGCTAGGGTTCCTGGTGAGGCTGTTTGGTAACTTCCCATAGACTGGATGAGTGGTCAGAAGATGAACTTGCTGTCCCCTTAGCTGTGTGGCTCTGGGTGAGTTATTCGCCCTGCCTGTCTGTGCTCAGCATTGGTTCATGGTTCAAGGCTTCCTTCTTCTTCTTCTCTGGTTATTGTGTGGCTTTGTTGGTGTTTTGCATTCTTGCCTTTGGCAGTTGTCCAGTAGATTATTAGACTGCGCTGGCTCAATGTTGTAACATGTTTGGCTGATTATACACTGCAGGCTATGTACTGTTAATACTTGCACAGATGCTCATACACATAGGGCAAGGGCTCAAGGAGCTTCTAGAGGCAGAAGGTGGTCTGTACACATTTTTAAACAAGATATACGGGACTTCGGATGCTGAAAAAAGATGAGGAAGTAAGGAGAAAAGCCATCCAGGAAAAGATGGATTAGTGAGGAATGAGGCTAGTGTCTCTTTAAAGAGAGGGGTTGGGCAATGCCTTAAGGAGAAGCTAGACTGAGCAAAGCCCTTAAGAGAAGGGAGTGAATCACGAGGGTCAGGAAGAGCAGAAGATAGTGATGGTGGAGGCCGTAGGTTTGGTGAGCTGGGTAGGTTTGCACACAGCCCAGAGGTGGATGTTGCTAAAGCAGGAAAGAGACCAGTGGACAATGAGTCATTAAATCTCAAACAGGGTACAGAGTTGGAATTGGTACCCACTGGAGTGAAAGTGAGGGATGGGGCCTTGCAGGGCTATGCGGGGACTTTGGTGACCAAAATCAGTAAAGGTGCATCTGCAACAATCAGGAGGAAAATGGCTGGTCACTTGGGCCTGGGGCAGCAGTGTTAGTGAGACTGAGGGTCATTAAGACCCAGGCAGAAGGATGGCAGTGTCTTCCCAAGTCCCGCCCCCCACCTCCTGCCCTCCTGGAAACACCAGTCCCTTCCCATCCCCCCTGGCCCTCCTGTCTTCTAGCCCCTACTGCTTCTGGTCAACTTTGTTTAGATGTCTCCACAACACTCCAAATTTATCCTGCCCAGAAGCATCATTCCCTAACCCCATCCCACTCCAACCATCTCTGTGGTTGTTTTTATTGTTATTTATTTAGCTCTTTAAAATGCTGTGAACGTTCCCCCTGCTCTCCATGCAAAATAAGTAATAATTATCGGTGCTGACTGAATTCGCGTCTCCGAGACAGGGTTTCTCTGTGTAGCTTTAGCTCCTTTCCTGGATGTCGCTCTGTAGACCAGGCTGGCCTCGAACTCACAGAGATCCGCCTGGCTCTGCTGCCTCCCAAGTGCTGGGGTTAAAGGCGTGCGCCACCGCCGCCCGGCTCTCGTCTCCTTTCAATTGCACTCCTCTATACTTTTCCCTTCTCCCTTCTGAACGTTCGATTCCACAAATATTAGTACTTCTCATGGTTAAAGAAGTGCAAAGTCAAGGAGGGCTCAGATGCAACTCTAGCCAGAACGGCAGTTAGCTGATTCCGAGATGAGACCCTAAGGAGCCGTTAGCAGGCTTGGACCCCAGTTCCCGGATCAATCCAGGGGAGGAGTAAGTGCTCATGTCACCCACAGATGCTGAGCTTCAGGGTGGTGCTGGTGTATGGCATACTGATTTGTACCCCAGCAGCATAAGAGACCCATAGATGCCAGAGTTTCCCTTTCTTTCTTTGTTTTCTTTGCTCTCTTTAGGTAAGTCTGTACCTTCGAAAGCATCTATCACCTTGTGGTATTTTCCTGGGCTAGAAGATGGGAAATAGCAAAGCTAGAACATTTGTCTTTTGCAGGAGCTTCCAGTTGAATGGAAGACACTGAATTTGTTTGTTTTTTAAAGCTTTATTTATTTATTATGTATACAGTGTTCTGCCTGCATATATGGCTGCAAGCAGAAGAGGGCACCCGATCTCATTACGGATGGTTGAGAGCCACCATGTGGTTGCTGGGTATTGAACTCAGGACCTTTGGAAGAGCAGTCAGTACTCTTAACCACTGAGTCATCTCTCCAGCCCCGAGACACTGAATTTGTAGGTGTAATAATTAGAGTGATACAACTATTAGGGAAAAAATAAAAGCTATGGAGTGATCATTTGGGAAAGTAAAAATGGTGTGAAGGGAGGCACAGAGCACATTCGCAGTCACAGAGACTGGAGAGGCTGAGGTAGATGGAAGCCAAGGAAAGCAAATGCTGTTGGACCAATGATGCTCTCTTTTCTCTCTCTAGCTCTCAGGTACCTTCTCCATTGACAGTATCGTTTACAGTTCTCCAGTGATGAAACACTCTAGTGAATTAGGAGCCCTATCTGAGCCCCCTTTGCAGAGCCCCCTGAAATATTTGGGGATTTCAAGTCTCCCTGTCTTTTTCTGCTCTCTCTGGATGGAAGTAGGGTCTGTGTTAGACAAACAAGAGGCTACAATCACACATTTTCTTTCTGTTTTTTTTTCCCCCTGGAAGCTCCAAACACCCAAATAAAGCAAAAAGCTTCCCCCACAGAACCCAAACAGCTTAGGTTTCCGGTTTTCAGTCCAAAGATTCCCGTTGTGCAATTTTTTTTCTCATTATGACTCTCCTTTTACACTGGAATGTTGATCTTAAGCAACTGTCTCCTCTATCAAAATACACAGAGAGCCTCTTTTAACACAACATCCTTTTATTTCATTTGGCCGGGTAAAGCCAGCTTTGTACAAGGAATTGAGAGCGCATCAACTGAGTTTTACCTAATCCCACCTGAACATCAAGAGACTGAACTACCGTTTCTGTTTCTTTTCTTGGATACGAACTCTAAATTCAGGTTTATTTCATAGCGCTCGCCGGACGAGGGACCGGGTCAAAGGTGACACTTTAAAGTGGAAGATTTTCATAAAACCTAACGGTGCCCCCAAGTGGCACAGCTTGTTTCAAGATGTGGCACCCCATGCCAGTTCTTGGAGAGACTGTTCTTTCTCCTTTAAAATAATGGTTTTTAACTGTGTGTGTGTGTGTGTGTGTGTGTGTGTGTGTGTGTATGTGTCTGTGTGTGTATGTGTCTGTGTCTGTGTGTCTGTGTCTGTGTGTCTGTGTCTGTGTGTGTGTATCTGTGTGTGTCTGTGTGTGTCTGTGTGTGTGTGTCTGTGTGTGTCTGTGTGTGTCTGTGTGTGTCTGTGTGTGTCTGTGTGTGTCTGTGTGTGTCTGTGTGGGGGTATATGCATATGTGTTTGGGTGCCAGCGGAGACCACAATCATCGGGTCTTCCTGAAGCTGGAGTTAACTGATATTTGTGACCCACCTGACATGGATGCTGGGACCCGGGCTCAGCTCCCCTACGAGAACAGCTCATGCTCTTAAGTGCTGAGCCATATCTCCAGCCCCAGAAGACTTGTTTCTTAGAAACCAGAGAAATAATTTTGAAATAATCAACATTATCAGTTAGGTCTATCACTACCACCACCATCATCACCACCATCATCATCACCACCATCATCATCACCACCATCACCACCACCACCATCACCACCACCACCATCACCATCCCCATCATCACTATCACCGTCATCTGTGGTGGTATTGTGTTCCCCAAAATATTGTGCACCGTAATAAGCTTATCTGTGGTCAGAGACAGAACAGCCACTAGATACAAAGGCTAGAAAATGGTGACACTCACACCTTTAATCCTAGCATTCCAGAGGTAGAAATCCGTCTGTTCAAGGATACAGCCAGGCATGGTGACTCACGCCTTTAATCCCAGAAAGCGAGCCTTTAATCCCAGGGAGTGATGGTAGAAAGCAGAAAGATATATAAGGCGTGAGGACCAGGAACTAGAAGCATTTGGCTGGTTAAGCTTTTAGGCTTTTGAGCAGCAGTATAGCTGAGATTCATTCTGGATGAGGACTCAGAAGCTTCCAGTCTGAGGAAACAGGATCAGCTGAGGAACTGGTGAGGTGAGGTAGCTGTGGCTTGTTCTGCTTCTCTGATCTTCCAGCATTCACCCCAATACCTGGCCTCAGGTTTGATTTTATTAATAAGACCGTCTAAGATTCCTGCTACAGTCATCACCACCACCACCACCACCACCACCATCATCACCACTACCATTATTACCACCATTATCTTTACTATCATCTCACCATTTTTGGTTGCTGGCGATTAAACCCACGGCCTTGTGAGTGCTAAGCATGTACTTTACCATCCAGCTACACTTCCAGCCCTTAAGGTATATTATCTTTTAAGATGGCTCTGTGCTGGGCAGTGATGACGCATACCTTTAATCCCAGCACTCGGGAGGCAGAGGCAGGCGGATCTCTGTGAGTTCGAGGCCAGCCTGGGCTACAGAGTGAGTTCCAGGAAAGGTGCAAAGCTACACAGAGAAACCCTGTCTCAAAAAACCAAACAAACAAACAAGATGGCTCTGCAAATTCTTCAACAATAACCTTTAATTTCTGGAGTACTTGAGATGTTTCCTGCTAATTGCTGCCATGAGAAAGAAATTGGATGCAAGCATTGATGTTAGCAGATATGTCCAACCTTTTGACATCACAATGCAACGTTGTCATCTAAAGATGTGTCAGACCACGTTCATAGCTATCCTGGGATGCATGCAGCCCAGAGGCTGCAGCTTGGACAAACCTGTGTAAGAGCATGCTTAGTGGACGATTTCCTGAGCATTCTCACGGGAAGGGCAGGTTAAGTTAGAATAACCGTTTCCAGCTGAACTGACATGCAAGTAAAGAGAGGAAACTTGAGAAAACCGGTAAGTGATTTGAACTGGAATTAGCCTGGCCATGCCCTGGTCTTTCCTCTGCATCACGTGATTTGTAGAAGTAAATGGTACTGAATGCTTTGATGCGCTCGCAAGTGTCAATGATCGAGTTCCTGGCTGAACGAAAGCACCCCATTAGCCGTATCCTTCTCAAGGCTGACTTGGAACATAAACTCTCAAGTTGGTGGAAAACCATCAACCAGACCTCCTCACATTCTCCAGTGTAGTGAGTGTGTAGTGAGTGATGAGAGATTAGACAGTTGTCTTAGTTGGGGTTTCTATTGCTGTGAAGAGACACCATGACCACAGGAACTCTTTTTTTTTTTTCTTTCTTTTCTTTTCTTTTTTTTGGCTTTTCGAGACAGGGTTTCTCTGTGTAGTTCTGGTTATCCTGGAACTCACACTGTAGACCAGGCTGTCCTCGAACTCACAGAGATCCACCTGCCTCAGCCCCCCTGAGTGCTGGGATTAAAGACGTGCTCCACCACGTGCACCACAGCAACTCTTACAAAGGAAAACATTTAATTGAGGCTTACAGTTCAGAGGTTCAGTCCATTATCGTCATGGCAGGGAGCATGGCAGTGTTCAGACAGACATGGTGCTGCTACATCTTGATCAGAAGGCAACAGGAAAAGGACTGAAACTGGGTGGTATCTTGAGCATAGGAAACCTCAAAGCCCGCCCCCACAGTGACACACTTCTGCCAACAAGGCCACACCTACTCCAACAAAGCCACACCTCCTAACAATGCCACTTCCTATGAGCTTTTGCGGGCCATTTACATTCAAACTACCATAGAAGCTCAGGGGTGTGGCTGCATAGTCACAGTGTCTTTTACATGGTTATTTATTGGTCCCTTGGCCCAAAGAATTAGCTCCCTAGGAGGCCAGGAAGCACTGCACTTCCCCTCCCCCAACCTGGCTGAGTGGATCTAATTAGGTTTGGTACCTGCAGACATAGTCTGGGGGCCGGGAAGACAAGAAAGCCACTCAGAAGGATTCTCATGTTCACACTTTCTCATTTTTTTTTTGACATTTTATACAGACCACACAGAAGGGTCCAAGAAATTGTTTAAGAACTTTAAAACTCTTTAAAAATAAGAAAAGGGAATTGCCTGTGAACACCTCTTTCATTGCTTCGATAAGGAAGGATTCACCTCACTAGGATGTCATGGAGATTTATGCACAAGAAAGGAGGCGTGCATTCCTAGTAAACCCCAGGAAGATTTCATTACGACTCTCATGACCACTCTAAGGAGAGTAAGGAAGATGCCACTCTGCAGGCTATAGCTGTACAGGAAGCCACACTAATATGGCAGACGGAAAGGAACTGAAAGGTTGAAGTCTCATCATGAAGAGTGGAAGCCTGTGTTTCATGGTTTTGTAAACGTGAATGGTGAAAAGGGGCGGGGGAAGACCAGCACCTAGAAAGGATAAGACATACTTAATAGGTCTTGCAGGGCAAGAGAGTGAGGAGGATTAAGACAGCTAGACAAGCTTATATATTCAGCTGCATTATTCACACTGGCCACTAGAGGTCGGCCCTGCACAGTATTCCCTGCTCAGAACCCCAGCTGCAGCGTTATCTGAAATTCTCAATTTCTGCAGGATTAATATTCTGATACCTCAGACCAGATCATCTTTGTGACAAAGGCTCTGTCTTGCATGCTGCAAAGTATTTAGCAATGTACCCGACCACTAGAAGCCAGCAGTCACAGACCCTCAGCCATGGCAATAAATACCTCCAATTGCTAATTATCCTCTTGGGGGTGGGATGGGAAATTGCCCTTGATTGACAACCACATGTGTACCAGTTATTCCATTGTTATAAGGTTCAAATATCTCTTTCCTCAAGATTCTTGTTTATCCCAGAGTCAATGGACAAAAGCTATAAAAAGACCTAAGTCTCCAGTCATTTCTTAGATACAGTGGGGGTTTTGAACGGGGATTGTCAGGTGCGATCTGGGCTCAAATCCTGTCGGATCTCACTACCTGCTCTCTCTGTCTTTCAGAATCTTCCTCCAAGAGTTCAGACTACAGGAAGCAAGGCGTTTTGTAGATCTCCTTATACTGAGGATTTTGGTCATTTGGACGTCTTCGTCGGTCACTGTGTCGAGGGATGCACACATTTAAAATGAAGAAACGACCTGAGAGGATGCTGTGTAACCCCAGCAGTTGAGTCTGTCACAGAAAGCTTGCAGGCCCCACAGAATCCCCAAACAGAGCTCTATAGCAATCTAAGTCTCAACAGCTAATTCCTCAGCACTTATTGTTTTGTTTTTTTTTTTTTAAAAATCATTAGCAACTCTTCGATTTATTCAAAGCAATTCAGTTTCAAAAACTGAAGTTACAGCAGTCAGAAAAACAAAAAAACAAAAAAACAAAAAACGAAATAGTCAGAAACATGGAAACATGTGACCGGCATTTCCTGTCCTTGTGTTTAACACTGTGGTGGCTTTATTCAAAACACAGTTGCACAAAAGTGTTAACTTTAAAGCCTCTAAGGACTTAACATGCTGTACACACACAGTACGAAGAGTGTTAAAACAGAACCCAGAACTTCTACAGAACAGAAAGCCCACCCTTGCTTATTTGCATGAAAATGCCAACCACAGAGTTAAATAAATCTTAATAGTTGTCTAGGCCCTGAGTGCTGTTTTTAAACCCGAGAACTCTAATTTTGATTGTGCAATAGATGACTGATTAAAAAGTCAATACATAGATTTCCTTTTTAAAAATAAGCATTTATTTTGAACCTGGCATAGTGTGCAAAGAGAATTCTTAGGAACCAAAGCAGACGTTTCAATTACTGAAATGAGGAAAATGTTAGTCCTTTGGAGATGCCAGTACTGGCACTGAATTTATCACACATTTATTTCTGTCAGGTATGCAGCCTTGCTAGCTTCTCTGAAAATAACTTCCTACTTGTTATTCTAAAACACCAGGCCAAGGATCTTAAATTTAAATAGCAACAACCACACTATTGTGAGCAA
The DNA here is from genome assembly GCA_902168425.1 of Peromyscus attwateri. Lineage (NCBI taxonomy): Eukaryota > Metazoa > Chordata > Mammalia > Rodentia > Cricetidae > Peromyscus > Peromyscus attwateri. The sequence continues at coordinate 12,040 of CABHPP010127651.1, read as the reverse complement.
TTTCTACGTGTCCCAGTATAGAGGCAGAACTTCAGTTAGTTTGCTGATGCCAACCTTGAAATAAAATACTTAGGCATACAAAACAAAAGGAAAACAAAAATTAATGGCCAAGATTCAAAAAGCAATTGTCTTGAACATGGAGCCTCATGGAAAAAAGGGAGGGGACCCATCTACTCATGTTCATTCAGTAGCCATCAGGAAGTACACACCCTTGTGTAGATGTAACCAACCATTTTATTAAATAAAAAGCACAGAACCAATGCAAGGAAGAAAGCCAAGAGGTCAGAGCTAAGAGCTAAAACCTTACCCTTCCTCCTGCGGTGGTCCTACCTCTCCGAACCAGCTACTTCCTGTGTTAAAGTCCTTATATAGAGTTTCTGTTCTGCCTTCTCATTGGTTGTAAACCCAACCACATGACCGCCTCATCATGGCCTGTCTGTATAGACCTCCAGGTGTTCCATGGTTGGTATTGAGATTAAAGGCATGTGTATCCAATGCTGGCTGTATCCCTGAACACACAGAGACTTACGTAACTCTGCCTACCAAGTGCTGGGACTACAAGCTTACGCCACTGCTTTCCTATGGCTTGCTGATAGCTCTAACCCCCAGGCAACTTTATTTATTAACATAAATAACATTTTAGTACAAAAGAAAATATCACCATACCCTTGCCCCAAATGGTTTTTTATTTTTTAATAGAAATAAATCCCAACTCCAATACTGATTTTCAAACAGTCTTCCAACTGCCATTATATTCCAATCAAATGCTACATCTGATCAATACAGGAAGAATACTTAAAGGTTCAACTCAGAAATATGATAAATACTTCCCAGCACTGATATCCAAATCAACTAGGAAAACAACTTAGAAATTAGACTTGAACATGTTATTAGTTATCAGCAGGTGGTCAGTTTGGCCTCTGAGAAAGGAGGATGCTGCTTCTTTAGCCTAACATGGCCTCATGTGATGTCAACACGGGAAGCTGTGCAATAAGCAGAGCCTGTCTCTGTCTCTGTCTCTGTCTCTCTCTGTCTCTGTGTCTCTGTCTCTCTCTGTCTCTGTGTCTCTGTCTGTGTCTCTGTCTGTGTCTCTGTCTGTGTCTCTGTCTCTCTCTGTCTCTCTCTCATTCTTGGATGGTGGAAACTGAATCTGGCGACATGGGACCAGCCATCAGCCTTCCAGGACTCTGTGACGGATTTGCCTCATTCTGTGTTAGTGAGTTGTTTTCCTCAATATAATTCTTTAATAAATAGTCTTTTATCAGTTATCTGTGAACTTTCTGCATTAGTGTACAATAAGTTTCCTGGGTACCCACAACTTTGTCAGCTTTCTTTTGTATGAGGAGAGGGAAGGAGCGATGGACGGTGATGGAGAATCAGCTGAGGGAGAAAGCACACCTGAAACCCAGCAATCTGCTGGCACAGCATCACCCACAGAAAGGGCTTGCCTGCGAGTCTCTGGACTTAACAGAAAATCCGGCTCCATAAAAGCTGCATTGATGAACAGAGCCTCCGAGTCTGTGACCTACACTGTTGCTGAAGAGAACCCTCTCACTCTGCTTGTGCTTCCCAAATGGTGACAGGAAAGTCCTCATATTCTCTCACGCCATCCCACCCCCCAAAATGCCTTCCAGCTTATAATACCTGGATTGCCTCTTAAAAAAATCAATCAGCTTTATCATTCAAGAGACTATGGCTGGCCTGCCCCTTTCTCAGTGATTGCGGTGGAGGGGTGGGTTGAGGGGGAGGGGTAGGAGCGAGGAGTGGGGAGGAGATGGGAAGAGAGGAGGGAGGGGAGGCTATGATCCGGATGTAAAATAAATAAATAAGTAAGTAAGTAAGTAAGAAACTATTGCCATTTCACATTACAGATGAGTATAATTTGTTAATTTATAAATAATTTGAAAACATTATGAATGAAATGCACCAAACTATACCTGTGAAAAAGCAGCATTGTTGCCAGGTGGTGGTGGCGCACGCCTTTAATCCCAGCACTCGGGAGGCAGAGCCAGGTGGATCTCTATGAGTTCGAGGCCAGCCTGGGCTACCAAGTGAGTTCCAGGAAAGGCGCAAAACTACACGGAGAAACCCTGTCTCGAAAAAAGAAAGAAAAAAAAAACCAGCATTGTTTTAATTATGAGCTAAAAATGTCTGCTACATTAAGCATGAATTATAAAAATCCAGACTCTAAATACAATGCTAGAGAATTTCACAGAGGGAAGACGAATGAAAATTCTTTTCTATGTGCACTGTGGTTGACAGACTAGCAAATCTTAATCGGAATGATAAGGCCAAAATAGTAAAAGTGCACTTCTCCTAGAAGTTACAGATCGTCTCCCACAGGATCAGCTACCACACGCGAAGAAACAAGGACAATTACTCTAATGACGTCTAGGAGCATCAGGCAACCTCATCCTGGAGGGACCTAGTTGTCATCCTCCTCTCCGACATCTTCAGCCTCTCCCTTCCTTCTGTCTCCTGCAGACTCTCTTCTTCCTCTTCCTCCCCTCCGTCAATGTCGTCGTCGTCGTCATCATCATCATCATCATCTTTATCATGCTGAATTTCTTCTTTAAGTATGAGAGCTCCGCCTCCTCTGCTCCCGCTCCCACTTCTCAACCTGCTTCTTCCTCATCCTCCTTTTCAGCTCGCCTATGAGTGGATCCACAAGGGCTGCTCTTGCAGGTGAACAATCATTACCTGCTGCATCTGGCCTTTCCCACTCTTAATGGCATGTCCATTCTGCCGTGCTAAGGAAGGTGTTTTCATCGAGGATGGCTCTATCCTTCAAATGGCTCAAATCATTAGCAACCTTCCTCTTGTTCCTCTACCTCTCATGAAGCCTTTTTGCATTGCTAAGTGCTCCTAATAGACACTGCCCTCCTTCACCTATCCGACTCACCTTGCTCTTCGCTGCCTCTCTTGGGTCCTCAACTCCATGGTCAGTCACCATCAGGACTACCTCAGGGACACGGCGTGGCTGTTTCTATGTCCTGCAGGTGGCACCAGAGACACATGCATCCTAAGCAGATGGGCGCAGGGCTGTGGAAAAGCCTGTAGGGCTTTCTGTCAGAGGGCAAACTCTGGCCGCTGGAGTTGGGCGAGCAGGGGTGGGTGGGGCATGGCTGAGGGGTGGTACTCATCTGTCTCACCCAGTTGCAGGGAGAAAGGGGAACTTAGTCATACATGGGGGTTGTAGAAGGGGAAAGTCAAACAGGGAGAAATGGCTTCTTGGGAGGCAGCGCTCAACAATTTTGAATCTATTTTGTATTTCTAAGGGAGCTCAAAATAGTCTCGTACGGCTTCTTACGCTTCTTTAACCAGAAGGCAGCTTTGTGTTAAGATGTATATTCAGCAGGAATGCTTCCTTCCCTAATGAGGCCTGGTGCCTGTTGGCATTGGGTCTGAACCCCAGGCTATTCAGCTGGGGAGGGTGGTGGAGACAATGTCTGGTTTTCCTGTTACTGCAAAGTTCACATATTTAATGCCCACAAGCCACACTGCAGCTTTGGGACTCAGGAAAGGACTTCTGTGAGGGATCTCCACACAAATCTCACCGGTAGGTTGTGGGGGACAGCCCATTATTCTCATCACACAGTATGTATTTTCACATTTTGGTCAGTGGCCTGAGGGAGACTCAATTCTGAGACGGCACAGGCAGTCTGAAGCTGAACATTTACCAGTCATGGTGGGACAATTATGAGAATTCCCATCTTGGCTACGACAAGAGTCATCTTGATGTGCTCCATGCTCCTGCAAGGGTTCTGTAAAAGTTCAGGTACAGTGGCCCAGCGACTCAGGACTGGCAGGAACTGCAGGAACCATCTCATTTTAAGGACTGAAGCCTTGGGAATGCCAGCAGTGGTTTGACCTCTACCATTGACCTCTACCATGCCTTAAAGCCATATGATAGCAACATTCTTTGCATTCCTTCAGTGGGAAGCTCTTCATTGCTGACAGCAACACAAGAAGTGATAATCAGAGACATGAAGGCTTCTGAAGTCAAATTCCTCAAGTGTATAACACACCATCAACTTCCAGTATTCTCTCTCTCTCTGTCTCTCTCTCTGTCTCTCTCTGTCTCTCTCTGTCTCTCTCTGTCTCTCTCTCTCTCTCTCTCTCTCTCTCTCTCTCTCTCTCTCTCATTGCCAGATGATTTCTGCCCTACTTCTCTTCCTTTGTCTCTACATGGCCAGTTTTCTGGGGAAATTTCAAGCCAGCCATGACCCTGTGTCCTGGGTAATCTGAAACCAAAGTTCACTGTGCTTCTAAATGACAAATCCTTGCCATGAACTCTGGATTTTAAAGGTAGTGGAGACAGAGACTAGTTACTCTTAACTAACACATTGTCCTGTAGGTGGTTAAGAACAGTGAGGAACACTTGCTGCCCTGCAGAGGACCCAAGCTTGGCTCCCAACACCTATGCTGGATGGATTATAACTTTCTGTACCTGTAGCTCCAGGGGATCTTATTCCCTCCTCTGACCTTTGTGGGTACTTGCACACACATGGCACACACACACACACACACACACACACACACACACACACACACACACACAACTAAGATAAATCTCTTAAAAATAAAAAGATCGTCCTGTAGCCAGAAGGGGCTGAAATAATAATTTGAGGTATTTTAATTTTTCTCTTTATGAGCAGCCTTTTGGTAACCATTCAAACAGGTAGCTGTCTTTGTATCTATGAATCTCATTCCCATCAAGGTTTACACTGTTTAGGCTACAAAAGCTGCAGGGATTCCATCTATGTTCTTCCCCTTGTGAGCCAATGAAGAAAGCCAGAGCAGAAAGCTGAGGGGCTGAAACAGATTGCTCTTCAAATCAAAAGAGATGATGGTGAAGTGGGTGAAAGAATGTTTAGGAATGACAGGAAAGAGTACAACATCACGTCGTCATCATCATCATGGTCATCACTCATCATCATTGTATTCATCATGGTCGTCATCATCATCATCATCATCGGTATCATCATCATCGAAGGTGCAGGGAAACATCATCAAAGCCGACCCTGAAGAAGGGGATCAGGGCCTTCCTGCTAGATGAATGGGCCTAGCCAAGGATGGAAGAGCTGCCCGAGGACTGAGCCTCAGTCTGTGGATGCCTGAGTCTCCATCAGAGTGAATCTGCTCCTGCCTGTGTGCCCGCAGAAGCATACTGTTTCTTCTGCTGGTGTCTAGAGAGGACTCAGCTCTTCCTGGGGAATCACCTACATGAGGTGATGAAGTGAAGTCAAGAGGCTGAGTGTCCAAGAGACTGGGAGAAACCATTTCCACGTGGATGATATAAACTGGGGACCAGGCCCTGGCTAGGACTCGGCTTTCAACGCAGTTCTGCTCTACACAAGCAAACTCGGGGTGGAACAATAATAGTTTTAAACAACTGAATTCCTATTTACTTCCCATACTTGGGTATTCCCTTTTCCTCTTGGTATTTGAATGTCTTTAAACAGTATAACTTTTTACTTTTTATACATGTGTATGTGTGTGCACATGTGCTAATGTGTGTATGGATGCACACATGTGTGGATATGTATGTGGAAGCCAGGGGACAACCTTGAATGTCATCTTTAGGCATGCCATCAACATCTTTGGGACGGGCGTCTCTCATGGCCCGGAGCTCACCAGTAGGTCAGACTGGCTGACTAGCAAGGGATCCTCCTGTCTCTGCCTCCTCATGGGTGGGATTACATGCACATGCCACCATGCCTAGAATTTTTACATGAATTCTGGGGATTAAACTCAGGTTCTAAGGCTTATGAGGCAATCACTTCATGGTTGTCCTAATTAGCTTTAAATATCAATTTGACACAGTCTAGGGTCATCTGAGAGAAAAGCCCCAGTTGAGGAATTGCCTAGGTCAGATTGGTCTGTGGGCATGTCTGTGGGTGATGGTCTTATCAATTGATGTGAAAAGTCCCAGCTGGTTCTGGGTGGTGGTGTTCCCTGGGCAGGTGGTCCTGCACTGTATAAGAAGGTTAGCTGCCGGGTGGTGGTGGCGGCGGCGGCGGCGGCGGCGGCGGCGGCGGCGGCGCACACCTTTAATCCCAGCATTCGGGAGGCAGAGGCAGGTGGATCTCCGTGAGTTCGAGGCCAGCCTGGGCTACCAAGTGAGTTCCAGGAAAGGTGCAAAGCTACACAGAGAAACCATGTCCCGAAAAACCAAAAAAAAAAAGAAGGTTAGCTAAGCACGAGCCCGAGTGAGTCAGCAAGCAGTATCTATTGTCCATGGTTTTGTGGTACTTCCTTAGCTGTGATTGAGGTAATGTTGCACAGAACAGCAAGCAGGCTTGCCTTCAGGTTCCTGCCTTGAGCTCCTGCCCTGACTTTGTCAGTGATGGACCTGTAGGACGAAATAAACCCTTTCCTCCCTTCAGTTGCTTTTGGTCAGAGTGTTTTATGGCAGCAACAGGAAGGAAGCTTGAACACGGACTGGGCTCTCTCTCCAGCCCCTGAATAGTATTATTTACAGGAGAGTTATCTTGCTTTGCTTAAAGGAACTAGGAACAATAAATAGTCTTAGTCAGGGTTCCTATTGCTGTTAGGAGACGCCATGACCTCGGCAACTCTTATAAAGGAAAACATTTAATTGGTGCTGGCACACAGTTTCAGAGGTTATTATTGCCATGGCGGGAAGTAAGACAGCATGCAGGCGTACATGGTGCTAGAGAGGTAGAGGAGAGTTTTATGTCTTGACTTGCAGGCAACAGGAAGTTGTAGCATGAATCTTAAGAGTTCTTATTAATAAAATCAAGCCTGAGGCCAGTTATTGGGAGAATGCTGGAAGATCAGAGAAGCAGAACAAGCCACAGCTACCTCACCTTGCCAATTCCTCAGCTGACCCTGTTTCCTCAGACTGGAAGCTTCTGAGTCCTCATCCAGGATGAATCTTAGCTGAACTGTGTTGCTCAAAGCCTAAAAGCTTAACCAGGCAAATGCTTCTAGTTTCTGGTCCTCACGCCTTATATACCTTTCTGCTTTCTACCACCACTCCCTGGGATTAAAGGCGCGCTTTCTGGGATTAAAGGCTTGAGTCACCATGCTTGGCTGTATCCTTGAACACATGGATTTCTGCTCTGGAATGCTAGGATTAAAGGCATGTGCTACCACTGCCTATCCTCTATGTTTAATATTGTGGCTCTTCTGTCTCTGACCCCAGATAAGTTTATTAGCGTGCACAATATTTCGGGGAACACAATACCACCACAGGAAGTGAACTGTCCCATACTGGGCATAGCTTGAGCATAATGAGACCTCAAAGCCCATTTCCAAAGTGACACACTTCCTCCAACAAAGCCACATCTACTTCAACAATGCCACACCTCCTAATAGTGCCACTCCCTATGGGGCCGTTTTCTTTTAAACCACCACAACAGTTAACTGTCAAAATGCTGCTTGTTACCATGTGTACTGGTTAGTTTTATGTTAGCGTGACACAAGGTAGAGTCATCAGAGAGAAGGGGGCCTCCATTGAGAAAATGCCTCCATGAGATCCAGCTGTAAGGCATTTTCTTAATAAGTGATCAATGGGAGAGAGCCCAGCCCACGGTGGGTGGTGTCATCCCTAGGCTGGTGCCCTAGGTTCTATAAGAAACCAGGCTAAGCAAGCCATGGGGAGCAAGCCAGTAATAGCAGCACCCCTCCATGGCCTCTGCATCAGTTCCTGCCTCCAGGTTCCTGTTCCACATGAGTTCCTGCCCTCACTGCTTTTGATGATGGACTGTTACAGGAAATTGTGAGCAAGTTGCTTTGGTCATAGTGTTTCATCATAGCAATAGTACCCTAACTCAGACACCGTGTGTCCCGCATACCATTTGGATGGTCATTTAATCTTATGACATCACCTGTTTCCGATAGTAAAACTGATTCTTGAAGGTTAAGCGGCTTGCTCTGATGAATCATGGAGCGTGGGTTTAAATCTCTCATTACCCATATAATCAGAGTTCAAAGAGCATAACATACAAAAATAAAAACAAAAAAACCCCCAAAATAACAACAACAATAAAACCACTTCCCTAAATAATGATACTATTGTCTTGTTCCATAGTTTCTTTCTCCAGGAATGGGTGTTTGGGGAGGAAGGTATTTCAAGAAACTCACAATGCCCCTCCTCAAGGTCCTATAAAAAGTAAGAAACCGCTGTGAGAGGGGAAGCGTTCAGCAGGCCCCCGGATGGAGCTTTCCCGAGGCTTCGCCCTTGCTGGGTGAAGGCTTTCTGTTGGCGCATTCTCAAGTCACCTTCATCAACTCAATGGTTCACCAAACTGATCGTGAATGCAATCTCTCCTTGGTTACTCTATCTGGGGTGAATAAAAATCGGCTCTCCAGGATACGTATCACAACACAGTCAGAGAGTTTTCCAGCAGGGTCATTCCTTCTGGAAGCTATTTAAAGAGAGCTTCCAAAACCCTTTGGGCGTAGAGGAGAAGGAAGCTGCATGAGCTTAGGGTGCTGCACATCAGGATGACCTCTGTGGCCCACCTCTGATTCTCCAAGCTCCCTTCTCTACCATTAAATATGCCCCGGCTTCTGCACTATTAGCTGTGGTACAATAGAATCGACTCTCCCATAAAGTGTTTATCTTCCCACAGGTAAGAGAGAGCAGGAAACATTGGTTCTTCCTACTTGGAAAAGATTTTTTTTTTCTACTCAAAGCAGCTGTCTTGAAATATTCTCCGTAGAGTGGGTCAGAGCACTGATCTAGCTTGTAGCTGTTGTCAGTTGGCATGACTACATAAAGGAATGTGACCTTTATGTGGGTTGATTTCTTGAGTAGACACTGTAAAGACTTAAAGTCACCATAAACAATGGATTTCTCACAAAAACTGTGAACATTTTAATTTCTCTTTATTTTATAGTCATCTAAATTGGCTGGAGACCACATTCCCTCTTGGGATGATGCAAATGATGGATTCGAAATCATTTTAAAAAGAGGAACAAGGGGCATTCTACAGGGAGATAATACTGTCCTCTCTCTTTGACACTTTAACCATTTTCTCTAAATTAAAAGCTCCGAGTTTATTAGCAATCATTTCCTTGCCTTGTGTAGAGAAATCAAGCATTTCATGTTTCCTTGTGTGCTAATTAAAAGGGCTTCATTTAAATGGTGCAGCGGTCCCAATACCAGTGATAACTAATTAGGATCATAAAATGTTGAGCCTGAAGGGAATTTACTTAATCAATTCCTTTCATCTTTTAGGAGAGGAAACAAGCTGGCGTGGTGACTTGCCACACTTCTGGGACCAGAGCTATAGCTTCCCACTCCACTCGGTTCACAATTGTTCAGCATGAAGAAAATTAGTACTTGCGGGTGGTTGGAGTATGCTGCAGACCACTACCATGGTAACAGGATTAGACTTCAGTTGTATGTATGCTAAGCCTATAGAAGGGAAGTAAAATAGCCCTCTAGCCTAAAGATAAGAGCAAGGATGCTTTGGAGGCTGGCAGAGGAGCCCTATGGTTCTGGTTGGGCTCCCAGGTATAGTGGTGTCTGGTGAAATCTTACCATGAACCACACATGATGTTCAGTACTTAATCAAGAGTCTGCAAAGCCATATTATAAGCCTTATAGGATCTTCAGTTTATACAAAGAGACAAATAGGACTTGTAAGAGACTTTTCCAAGGTCTTACACCAATGCCACTTACTAGTAACCCAGCTAGCATTTGCAGTTGGCCTTTCCGATACCAAACTATGTCCTTAGAGATGACAAGTGAATAGAAGTCCTTCTAGAAGACATTGGTGACTGTTAAGGTCTCTTTGGGAAGCTGTTTGAGCTTTTAGACGGACTTAGATACAAGCTTGCCAAGATATTCTATATACCTACAGAGCCTAAGCTAAACTGATCTCTCAGCTGTGACAGACCTGATCATAAATTCTACCTCCAGTGCTTTGGGCTATTATCGACTTACATTCTGAATGCAACATCTAGAAATGTCTTAGGGTTCTATTGCTGTGAAGAGACACCATGACCATGGCAACTCTTATAAAAGGAAACATTTAATTGGGGGCTGGCTTACAGTTCGGAGGTTAAGTCCATTATCATCACGGCAGGAAGCATGGTAGAGTGTAGGCAGAAACAGTGCTGGAGAGGGGCTGGGAGTCAAAAAGAGTGAACCACTGGGCCTAGGCTGAGCTTCTGAAACCTCAAAGCCCACCCCCACAGTGACACACTTCCTCCAACAAGGCCACACTTCCTAAGAGCGCCACTCCCTTTGGGGGGCATTTTCATTCAAACCATCACAGAAAGCTAAAGCTGTGAGGACCACAGCTTTGGTGTGATCTTAAGAAGGAAGAAACAAAGTTCTGGTTTGTGTTTGTGTTACACTCTGCTGTAAATGGTGGGAAATCAGCCCCCACAAGACTCATGTGTTGAAGGCTTGGTCCCAGCTGGTTGCGCTATTGACATTGGATCATGAGGGATTAATCCATTGGTCTGTTCATAGCTGAATTGGCTCTTAGAAAGTGGGCCTTGTTGAAGGAAGTAGGTCAGTGGGAGTGTCTTTGAAGATCTATTTTATCCTCAGACTTCTTCTCTTGTGCTTTCTGCTCCCTGGCTTCCAGGAAGGGAGCTGCTCTCTCTACCTTGCCCTTCCACCATTGTGTGTCTGCTTTACCTCAGGCGTAAAAACAGTAGAACCAACTGACCTTGGACTGAAACCTCCAAAGTCATGAGTCAAGTCGGCCTCCCTCCTTTAAGTCGTCACTGTGACAGAAAGGCCACTGATACACATACAGAACACAAACCAAAGTCACCCATGTATATCGTGTTTGGGCTCAAGTTGACAGGTTGTCCTTGGTTACAAGTCTGGAGCCTAAGTCCAGGTAGATTCAGTTCAAAGGGGACTTGAATGGTTTATGCAAAAACAACCTGAAAGGCTTAAGGTGCAGCTGGTTTCAGGGATGAGTGGAGATGGTAGACCCCAATCCCAGGTCAATTCTTTTCTATGTCTTCTTTTTGCTCACTAGCTTATTTGAAAAGTCTGAGATCAAAGCGATCCATAGTTTCTCTACCTCCCTCTGGAGAGCTGCAGGCCCCTCTTCTTGTATGCTTTCAGTGGAAGTCTTCAGATTAGAAATGACTGGCCCTGCTCTGGTCATGAGTACCCCACCCCAGTCTATCACGTGACAGAGAGGGGGTTCTTAGAAGTGGATGCCAACTCCTATTTCCCACACATGGTGGGGCAGGCAGTAGAATGCAGGTCTCCTAAAAGGAAGGCGAGGTTCCCAGGATCATGGAAGGCTGCTGGGTAGACAAAACATATTTTCTTAGAAGTGGAACAGTGGCCTCACAGATTTTCTGCCGCAGAAAAGGTCAAAATGTGACTCTACGCTTAAAAAGCACTTTATTTCAGAACTAAAAAAGGGAACGAGAGGGAAATGAAGTCATCGTTGGTTTTCCTAGGAACAAAGCAGGACTAACATTGACTATCCCAGCAGCCAGAGAACTGGCATTTTGACAACCCCCAGCGTTGTAAAATGTAGCCCAGGGAAACTGGTTCTGGACAGCCCTGAAATCTTCCAGTCAAACCATCTCCCAGGGGCGCTACTTGTATGGGGGCTTCTCCTCTCTGTGGCTCCCAAGGTAGGAAATGATAGCGGCCACATATCAAATCTTAGACCTTAATTATTCTGACAGACAGTTGCTCCAAATTTTCAGATTTAACTTAGGGACCCAAGCTTTAAAAGAAACAAAACTAAGGCTCACATTTGCAAAAGAAATGTCTAGTCTACCTTCTCTTCTGCCATTCCCACTTGCTCATCCAAAACATAGTCCCAAACATCTACACAGATGGTTGGCGTTAGGATAAGGCTGAGGAAAAGGAGCCCCTTGTCCTTCTGAGATGTGCTGTGGTCAGAGGAACCGGTTGTTTCAAGGCCAGCTTAGGTCCTGCCCCGCTATCCCCCCCCCCCCCCCCCCCCCCCCCCCCAGCCTGTTGCCCAGAGCTCTCTCTCTCCAGTTAGGCACACCGAGCTCCAGATCTGCAAGCAGGGGAGGGGGCCACCGACCCCCTGACCCCTCTTGTCGC
>CABHPP010127649.1:34890-47035 GCA_902168425.1 Peromyscus attwateri | reverse complement strand
ACGCAGGTCTTGTGTCAGCCACCATAAGTCCATGTATACAACAGTTCGGTTATATCCAGGAGATATTATTTTGCAGTAGTTTCCCTCAATTTCTGGCTCTTAAAATCTTACTGCCCCATTTCTAAATGATCCATAGTTGGTGAAAATTAGAAAAGGAAGCTTAGAAAGAATCTGGAGAAGACTACTGGAAAGATGAAACAGACTATTTATATCAGCTTCTAAGACAAATGTATTAGGAAATTTCTAAAGTTAAGCCTTTATGAGTAAAGTAATAGCTTTCTATCTAGAATCAGAGATGATATACCCTGGAGAAGGAACTCTTATCTGACCTCTTTGGCTATGAAACTTGTGAAATCACCTTACCATGTTAGCATTTTGTATGTTATTGAGGGTAGAGAGAGCAGTTGAAACAAATCACTTAAGAGACTTTAGAAATAGCTTTGGGGGTTGCTGAGATGGCTCAGTAGGTAAAGGTGCTTTACTGCCAAGCTCGGCAACCCAGGTCCTATCCCAGGGACCCTCATCCCAGGGAACTCGTGCAGGTTGAACTCTGGCTCCTGTGCTATGACACACATATACATAAATAAATGAATGCAATAAAAGAATCTCTAAGTAACCCTCCCCTTTTTTTCTCTGTCAGTTGGGTTTTTCTGCTAACCATAGTCCTTACTTAACAAGTATTTAGGAAAATTGATACACCTGAAGAGAATTCATTTGAATTCCTATTCTCAATTAGATTTTAAAAAAATGTTTAAACCCCCTTCATATGTTTTGTATGAAATATTCATCTTTCAGGTTCGAGAACAAGAAAGGGGCATTGCCTTCCAGAGAAGAGAAGACATAAAACAGAGGCGAAATCAGCAGTTTTCCCGTTTGGCTGAGGAGCTAAGGGCAGAATGGGAAGAAGCACAAAGCCAGAAAATACAAAACTTGGAAAAACTGTATTTGGCAAGTTTAAGACATATGGGAGAGGGACATCGACAGGCCAAAGAAAATGTGAGTGGCTCATCTCATCACTGACTGAGGCAGTGTGGTTATACTAAACTGGATTTATTGAATGATGACATGAGAAACGTGTTTTAACGTATAGAACTGGGAGAGCAAGCTGACCTTTTCTAGATCAGTTTAATCTACGGTGAGAATAATGGTGTTATTTGTTTCCTTATAAGTCATGCTAAGCACACCTTTCTTCCTCTAGTATCCAAGTTAGCATTATTTCTTCTCATTCTTGCCTGTATAAAAGATGGTAACCTATGCAATCAGAAATTGTCTGTCTCAAGCAGTTTGACTAGATCTGGGGAACTAAATTCAGATTTCCAGACTCAGATTCATCCCTGACCTCTAAATACATAGTAGTGAGTATATATGCACTTAGCTTTCGTTGATGACTTTCCTAAAGGCAGAGGAAAGCTCAGTGTTTGAGCAGGTCCTTGAGCTCCTTTGTTGCTGACTGTGATTTAGGGCTGGAAAAATAGCAGTTTGGCCAGGTGTGGTACACGTGGATGTTTGTAATACCAACCCTCAAGAAAAGAGACAGGAGGACTTCCTTAAGCTCTGAGCCAGCCTGGTCAGCATAGTAAGTTACAGGTCAGTCAAGGCTGCATAACAGAACTAAATAAAATGGAAACGGGGAAGGATAAAGGAAAGAAATGCCAGTTTGTCATCCCAGAGTCAGTCACACAGAAAACAGGCTGGCTCCAAAGAAGACCAATCTTCAGTAACAATTAATTGAGGAAAAGGAATACCTTGAGGTGATGTGGCATCTTGGTTTTTGTGTGTTTTTACCAATAGCCCTAAGTTCTAATGTTATTTATTTTAGTGATTTATTTTTACCTTTTTTGGGGTCACGATCAGCCTTGTGTTTAAACATCTTCCCAAGCCTAACTCATTTGAATGACGCTCATATGATTTTTGCAGACAAGACAGCCTACTATATTACTATAAATTTGATGTTTTAGTTTAAATAAAATATTTTGTTGGTTAATTTAACCCTTGTCCAAAGTAGCTTGATATTTTATGTTTTTATGCTAAGTTAAATGATTACTATTATGGTATGGCAGTAGTGATATCGTTTCCATACTTTGGAAAATATCTGTGTACTATGGGAAGGGATGACAGAATTGAAAGGTCACTTCGGGGCTGGAGAGGTGGCTCAGTGATTAAGAACACTGGCTACTCTTCTAGAGGTCTTGAGTTCAATTCACAGCACCCACATGGTGGCTCACGACCATCTATAATGAGATCTGATGCCCTCTTCTGGCATAAAGTTGTACATGCAGGTAGAGCATCATATACATAAAATAAATGAATAAATCTTTTTTTAAAAAAGATAACTTCTGTGTTGATATCAAATAGACACATTTCTGTTCATCTACTTTAAAATGACTTTTTAAGCCATATATACTTCTAGGAACCTGACTTGGATGCTCTGGCTCGGCGGGCAGCAGAAAGAAAAAGAAAAGCTGAAATGAGGCATAAAGAAGCCCTTAAAGTGCAGAAAAGTCAAAAAGAAATGCTAATGAAGCAGAGAACCAGGTAACATAATACCTTTGACCATGTTTTCAGCTGAGGGCAATGTGGCTAAAAAGAGAGGGCCTTTGGAGGCTGTGCAAGGACATACTAAGGAAGGTTGTGTGTCAGTGCACTCTGAACTGTGCTCACTAACACAGTAGGGTGCTTTACCTAGCTGAGCGAACATTCTGAGTTCAGTGGCAGTTGCTAAGTTTCTGAAGAAATGTATGGACAGTTAAGACTTAATATCAATCCAAAACTGTCTCTGATGGAAAAAGGAAGTAAAAAAAAAATCTGTGTGGTTAAGAGCATTAAAGAGATCTTGGGGCAGGACATGGTGGTGCACACCTTTGGTTCCAACACCTGGAAGGCAGAGGCAGGCAGATCTTTGTAAGTTCAAGGCCAGCCTGGTCTACATACCAAGTTTTAGGCCAGCCAGGGACAGAACAAAATACACAACAACACATACAAAACACAAGGTTGTGGACTGGAGAGCTTCAGTTGTTAGTAGTTTTTGCATGTTGTTACTGGTCTGCACTGGTCATTTTATACAATGACCTGTCTTTAACATTTGTAGCTCTGCTCTTCCTGTAAAGAACTCTAGACTAATGGTTCTCAACCTGTGGGTGGAGTCAGAGGGCCCTTTCACAGATCACCTAAGACCATCTGCATATCAGATATTTACATTAAGATTCATAACAGTAGCAAAACTTCAGTTATGAAGTAGCAATGAAATAACTTTATGGTTGGGGGTCACCACAATATGAGGAGTTGTATGAAGGGGTTGAAGCATTAGGAAGGTTGAGAACCACTGCTTTCTATGATTATTCAGTTGACCTTCCTGTCTTTAGATAAGCCTCTTGTGGTTGGTAAACATGTTCTTACATGTATGCTTGGTTAAACTACAAATTGAGTGTGGACTCAGCTAGAAGATGAGTCTCTGGCTTTTATCTTTTTAACTCTGGGTAATGATATCAAGTAAATGCATTTCTGTTCCTCTTGGTGACAGCAGGTATTACCTAAGAGACTAATTGGTGGCATCTCTTATTTTTTAAGGCACATAAAAGCTCGAAAGGAAGCATTGCTTGTGGAAAAAGAGAGATCGGCTAAAGTGGCCAGGCTGCCGCCTCCTGTCCCAGCCCCTTTTGAGGTGACTTGCCTAGAGCTTGGTTTAAACAAGTTTTAATTGTGTAATAATATAGGGGTATTTTAAAATTTTAGATACTGTTTTACCTATAAATACTTCAATATGTGTTTTTAAGAATTTTTAAAAAAAATAATAGTACTGACATTTTTCTCAGTTTTACCTAATGCCTACTATGTGTTGAGGTTTCCCCAGTGGGAATTTTGTGTTTGCGAAGCATAGTGGTTTTGGTTTTTATAGTCCTACTAATCGTTCTGGCTTTTTATTTTTTTATAGCCTTTATTTGTCAAAAAAAATCGTTATATTAGTTGTCTTATAGACAGCCCACATTCTGGATTTGGCCTCTCACAATCTAATAAAGAAGTAGAGCTCAGATACATTTAAAACTCGGTTTACAGTCATAAGGTCATGAGAAGGTTATTTATAGTAGTAGGTTGTGTACTTTGTGACTAGACTCACTTTTGTTTACATGTTTAAAAGAGTTGAATTTTATGAGTACTAGAATGGACATGCTGGCTCATACCTATATCCTCAGCACTTGTGAAGCTGAGGCAGGAGATGACTAGTGAGCAAAACAGTAAGACTTTGTTTCTAAGGGAAAAGGAAAGAATCGGTTCTCTTATTTATATTAGCATTTTATAGTCATTGGAGTGGCTATATAGATGACTGTCAAAATTACAGTTACTTTATGTGAAAAGTTAAATAGAGGCTTTCTAAAAAAGGCTTGAAAACTTAATACTGGCGTGAGTATGTCTATCCTGTCTGTGTGTGTGTGTGTGTGTGTGTGTGTGTGTGTGTGTGTGTATGTGTGTGTGTGTGTGTGTGTGAGTGATCAGCATGAGTGTCAGGCTCTGGGGTCTTCCCTTCTGTTGTCTTCTCTGCTCTCACTGGGCCACCTGCCATGTAACAAACACATGATCCAGTGGCGCCCAGGTGAAAGTATCCTATTTCAGCCACTCCCCCAGGACCATGCAAGATAGTAGAATGTGGACAGTGTTTTAACCTATGATGCCTTTTGATAGCTTTTATTATTTTCCAATATTCATAAGCCAAAATAACTTTAGCTTCTTGAAGTAAAATGCTTTTTCAGAGTGCAGGATGGGTACAATTATCAATTCCAGGGCAGCAAATTTGTTGTTGCTTTTTTTTTTTTTTTTTTTGGCAGTGGGGGTGGATGTCTTTCATTTTTGTGAGTATCATTCTGAAGGTATTGAGTTTTATTCTACACACAGCTATTGTCATTATTCTTTTCTCTTTCTGAAGTTCATATCATAGAGGAGAAGGCTCTTCAAGCTGGCCCTGTATCCATGTTTCTCAAGTACTTCTTTGTTCTCTAGCCCAGCAGATGACTGGTTCCCTGTGAACATACACAGCCCCACTTCTGGGTCTTCAGAGAGCCTTGCTTTGTTTGTGTGTTTCCTTGTGTGTTGTTGTTTGGAGCTCTATAGCTCTTACAAACTAAGATCTGGGTGATTGTATTCTCGTTTGGTTAAAAACAATGTTTTACAGTAGGTTCTTTACTCAGACCTACTCAGGTGTTTGGGAAAGAACAGTGTCCTAGAATATGTTTTGAGCTGGTTGTGAGTTTGTGATACCAAAGGAAAGAACAGGACTTTGTTTAAAGGGCTGAGTTGTGGAGTGTTTGGGGACCCTGAAGGTAAGGTGTGCCCTTTAAGACCTTGTGTCATATATAGAAAATACAGGTACATCTGGGTCACTGTTTCTTCACATAGATAAAAATTCAAATACGGAGAAACCTGAGGAAAGAGGTGTAAACTACTTAGGCTTCTCAAACTAAGAATATCTTAGCAGGGCAGGGCAGCATTCTCCTGGAGGTGGAGGCAGGAAGATCAAGAGTTCAAGGCCATACCCTTTTGGAGGAGTAGATGGGAGGTGGGGGGGTTGGGATGGGGATGGGAGGGAGAACTGTGGTTGGTATGTAAAATGAAAAAAATTAAAAAAAAAAAGTTCAAAGCCAGTCTTGCCTACATGGCAAGTTAGAAGCTACCTTAGACTATGTGAGATGAGACCCACTCATGAAAAACCAAGCAAACAAATAAAAAACAAGGTTTTTGTTTATTTAATCCAAGGAAAGAATATAATTTGGATATACTAAACTCTTATCCAAGAACTGTTCCTGTGGTGTAGTGAGTGGGCGCTGTTGCATATCTGTGGTTTTAGGATGTCGCATTTACTCGCTGTGATAGCCATGCAGAGTAACAGTTATCCCTGCTTCACGTGTGAGGCAAGGTGAAGATCAAGGTTGACTAACCTGAGTAGAGAACCAGAGTTTATGTCAAGATCTGAGTCTACAATCATCATCTTTCTCCTGCGCCACTAGCTTCCCGTGGATCCATTTCTTTAGACTTCACTGAGGTAAACTAGTCTGCACTAAGGTCTGCAAATGTAAGCAGCCATAGTGTGAGACCAAAATGAGCCATCTTAGAAATAAGACCAAAATGCTTTCACCCAAAAACTAAGGCCTAAGGTTTCTCCTTCTAAGAATAGGCCAGTAGTTACTGAAACCAGTCAGTTCAGATTCCAGAAACCAGAAAAGTGTAAAAGTACAGAGTCACAAGGTAGTCACGAGGTAATGCCTGTTGGACTATGTAATGTCCTCTCCCTGGTTTCCAGGGTAACTGACCACAGAAATGTCCCCACCTGAGGGCAGCCAATGAGAAATGGTGGCGGGCAACCACTCCCTTAGAAGTAAGATTAAGCCATGATTTCTACAAAGCCCCTAGAAGCGAGCCAATCAGAATTGTACCTGTACTAGCACCCCTAAATGATGTAACCTTGTGATTTTTCCCTTTAAAAACTGAGCTTGCAGACAAGCGGGCACTTCCTCCAGCCTCCACTGCGTTGGATGTATTGGACGAAGTCCCTGCATAGACTTGTATTGCATTTGGATATCCCAAAATTAAACCTTGTTTTTGCATTCTGGCATGCTCGTCTTTGGTGGTCTCTCTGGGGGTCACGATCTGGGCACAACAATAGTATTGAAAACCTCAGTGCTATGAGCACTGTAATGTCTGAGGTAGTATAGTGCACATTTAAAAGCATGTTCTTTCTTTTCTGCACTGCCTTTGGAGACAGTACCAGATACAGGAGAAAAACAGGCTTGTTCTATTTGTAGTTATGAGACTTGTTGCATACACCCCTTTTGCTGGGTGAACCAGTGTCAGTACTGATAAGCTCTGCTTTTAGCCTGCACCCTGGTAGTTTAAGTCCAGTGGTAGCTTACAGCAGAGCAGAACTCAGGCTGGAAGCTAGATATTGTCTGAGCAATTTAAAATCATTTGCAAATCATCCTAACGGTGCTGACAGTCCATGGACTTATTTAATGAAACTCTAAAGTCTAGCTCACTGGAAATTGTGTTTTAACTAAGGATTGGTGGCAATTAAAATCTTAGCAGGGAGGCCCGATTTCAGTCTGTATGTATAACTACCTTGATTTTGGGAGTACTGGTTCTTAGAACTTGCTTGTAAATTGAATCATGTTTTATATCCAGCTTTTAATATCCTTGTGAAGGAGTAAGTTTTGTTTGTCTGGGGTATTTTTGGGTTTTGTTTTTGTCTGGTTTTGTTTTTGTTTTTTTGAGACAGGGTTTCTCTGTGCAGCTCTGGCTGTCCTTGAACTCTCTCTATAGATCAAGCTGGCCTTGAACTCGGAGATCCGTCTGCCTCTGCCTCTGGGATCAAAGGTTTACGCCACCACTACCCAGTGTGTTGTGTAATTGTACTGAACTTTAGTTCACAAATTAACTCCTGATACATATTTGTAATCCCAGAGGTGGAGGCAGGAGGATCAGGAGTAGAAGACCATCAACTATAGCAAGTTTGAGGCCAGCCTGGGCTACATGAGACCCTATCACAGAAATAAAATAATCAGCTAATGTTTTCATTAGTGGGAAATGTTTTTTGTTTATAATTTCCTTTTTTTTTTTTTTTTGCCTCAGTTATAAGACTTGAATGGGATCGCCCTGTTCTCACCCTTTCTTCCCTGTGTTTCCAGGTTCCCCTCAGCACCTTCTGACTTGTTCTCAATTTCAACTGAACATTTGCTACCTGGGAGCTTAAAAAATGAATACTAGTGCTGACATTATCACCAAAGTTCTGATTAGCTAATTGGTTTGGTGAAGAACCAAGATGTCTAGTTTTCAGAAGCTATTTAGGTAGTTCTCTTAGTTAGCCCATTCATGCCACTTGGTTTTCCTTAATCCTGTCTTCCTCTTTTTGTATTTATCTGAGTGCTGTTTGTTTTTCCCCTCTCATTTATGTTAAAGCTGTGTCTGGTCATTTCCCGGTCATACTTCTCCCTGTTACTATACTGATCCTGCCCTTTGGTGCCACCCTATGCCCTGCCGTAAAAGCCTGTTCTTAAGGGAAAACTCTGCCCATTTCCCTCTCCTCCTCTTCCGTTTTCCTCCCATGAGTTGAGCACCTCTCGAACCTCTCGCCACCTGCCAGCCCACCGCTGCTTCTGGGGGGTCCGGCCACATACAATTCCTAACACTCCCTCTGAACTTGTCAGTGTTACCTCTTTGTGGTTTAACAGGTGCTTTCTCAGACACATTGTGAGTCCCACAATAATTGTCACCATGACCATGTGACACAGAGATAACTGTGTGCCTTCTTTTTATATCAGAGCTGAGGGACAGTGCCGGTACCAGGTACAGAAGAGACTCAAGGAAATTGGACTGTTACTTTATTTTCTGTACAGTACCTAGCTTGGACAGAGTGGACACTCAGAAATCCCTTGTTAGTATAATTGATTTAATTACATATCAGGTCATGATAAACTGTGATGGGCTAAATCTACTTTTATGCCGAAGTGGTGGAAGCAGGGAACTACTCATTTCATCTTCCTGAGACTTGTGCTGTTGGTATGCTTAAATATTTGCGAATATTTCTAGACCAGAACTAAATACGTGATTAAACACTGACAGGTGAGACTAATGTGAATTCTAGTGGAATTTTTGTGATTAGTTGTGCTTCTCACTTGATTGGGTGTGTCTCATAAGCATGTTTTTATTCAGGAGATTTGAAAGTGCTCTGGAGATGGAGCTCAGTGGAAGAGCACCTCCCTGGGTACAGTCCCCAGTAAAGGGCAGAGTGTAGGAGATACTATAACAAAAATAAATGTCTCTTTAAATAACTTAGAAGTTAGAGTGAACTTCTGAATGGAAATAAAAACATTGACTATAATATACATATCTAGAAGGTCTTTGAAATATTATAATATCTAGTACTTTTATTAAAACTTGAAGTAATTTAACTCTGGATGAAAAGTTATTTCATTATTAAGCAGATTTTAGCATTGATCTGGTTTTAGTGTATTTTCTGTTTCTAATCATACAGTGCAGTAGGCGAGGTAATTCATAGAGAAGACTGGCTCATGGTCCAAGACTGATGGACTGCATCTGGTAGTTCTTACTGGCAGTCACGAGTTGATGGAAAGCATCAAAGCCACAAATAAGGAGATCTAGGCAAACCGGCGTTTGTAGCAGACTCACCTTAGAAACAGCCTTGGAATTCATTAATCACTTGAAAGGATTATTCTATTCGTTAGAAGAGCTTCCCTGATAACCCCAGAAATTTCTACCCTGTTCCCTCTAACATCTCCTAGTGGGGATTCAATTTGAACAACTTTTAGAACAAACCATAGCATGACTTAGTACACTGTTTTGTGGCAGTGCGTACCTGTAATCCCAGCACTCAGGAGGTTGAGGCAGGAGGACTGCTATAAGTTCCAGGCCAACCAGGCTACATAGCAAAATACTGTTTCAAAAAATAAAAACAATTTTACTTTTTGCATTGGATCTAGATTTATTGAAAATGTATGCTTTTAACCTAAACTCTTATTTTATGTCCTATTTTCCAGAACATTGAAATAAACAGAATTCATTCATTGAAGACCAATAGTTCCACCTACCATCATATTTCCACTTTTGTGAGTAGACAGATGGGCACAAAGCAGGTGATTGACTTACTGTTTGTTCATATTATTTCTGTGTTCATTCCATTGAGTTTTATCTTGAGTCTACATCTGATGTGGCCAGTTCTCAAAATTTAAACAATCCTACTAACTATTCTAGGGTAAAAGAAAACAAAAAGCCTTGTAAATTGTGTTTTGAATTTTCATGTCAGATATATGGTTATCCCGTATGAATGGAAGAAGTATATGACTATTTGTGACTGTCTTTTAAAATGGTAAATATATTTTTATCATGCATTGTACAAAATAGGTTTTATTATAACATACAGTGGGTTTTAAAACTTTTGATCATAAAATAATAGATTCTTTGCAGAAATGGAACTTTGTGTAGAAGGTAAACTAGGAAAAACATCAATGATCCTATCACCAGAAGACAAAATGGTTAATATCATATGAATTAGAGTCTGTCTTTATGTATAAACATGCACACAAAGGTTTAAAAACAGGATTTTTTTTTTTAATGTTTATGGGTGTTTTGCCTTGTATGTGTTGTCTGTGTACCATATCACATGCCTGATACCTGCAGAAGCCAGAAGAGGGTTGTCTGATACCCCTAGGACTGGAATTGAAGAGTATTGTGAGCTGCCATATGGGTATTGGGAGTTGAACCTGGGTCCTCCAGAAGCATAGCCACTGCTCTTAACTGGTGAGCCATCTCTCCAGTCCCTAGAAAAAGGATTTTTAACAGCCCCCTCATAATTCATGCTTCACTAAATAATAGAAACATAATAATTTTATACGTTTATATCTATATCTGACTATATATTAAAAATATATTTCTAGAGGAAAAATTCCTGCTTCCAAACTGTGAAATATTTGATAAAATTCATTGAACTGCCTTTTAAAAAGTACCAACAATATCAGAATGGCTGTCTTCCCATTCCTTTATCTTCATAGATATTATGACTTGTGGGAGCCCACAAAAGCTTCCTAGTGAGATCTGAGCTTGCTTTAAACAGCAGGGCTGCATTAGGGGATGGCTTGACCGCATGCATGGTCACCAGGTGTTTGGGATGGTCTGCACTTGGCTGTGCTGGGGGGAGGTCTTTTGTTCTACCCCTTGGCATTCCTTTAAAAGCCCTTTAGGAGAGACAGAAGGGGCTGGTGGGTTTTGACCCAGGCCCTCCCGAACTATCCAGTGTTTCTAACTGTCTCTCTATATTTATTTCTATCTATATATTTCTCACTTCTCCCTCCTCAAGAGTACCCTGAGGGAAAAAGTGGGAGCTGGTCTCCATCAATGACTTAGAAGTCCCTGTGATTGTTACGAGGGAATGACTGATATTTCCTTAGTATAATTGCTATTGCTCTGTAACAGTCATTTTTCCTGTTTTTTTTTTTTTTTTTTTTTTTTTTTTTTTTTTTGTGTGTGTCTTGTTTGTTTTTTAGACAAAGCCTCTCACCATATAGTCCTGGCTGACCTGGAACTCACAAAGATCTGATTGCCTCTGCCTCTGCGCTGGGATTAAAGCATGTACTGGTACTCCTAGTGTAACTGTAGTTATAATACTTTTTCATATTGTATATATTTGGCTACTAGGGAAATGAGTTATCAATACAGCATTAATGTGGGGTTTTAAATACAACAAAATTTTGGTTGGCTGCTTAATATGGGTGCTGAAGTCAACATACAGCTAATATATAAGATGAATGTCATATAATGAGCCTGTAGGTTTGAAAACTAAATTTGTTTAAAATTATAGGGTTTGGGGAGATGGCTCGTTTCCTAAGTGCCTGCCACGTTGTAAGCAGGAAGACCCAGGTTTGATTCTCCAGCACCCACATTAAAACTAGGAATGGCAGCACACATCTGTAACCATAGCACTGTTGAGACAAAGCAAGCAGATCCCTGGCATCTATGGCTGGCTGACCAGCATAGCTGAGTCCGTGAGCTTCCAGCTTCCTGAGAGCCTGTTTAAAAAAATAAGGTAGAGATTGATAGAAGAACCCAGTCAAACTCTGGCCTCACCGTGTACACATATGTCTGCCCCTAGCTTACATTTAGTTACTCTGGAATTTGTGCAATGTTAAATACTTGTTACTCTAAAATACAGTTTTCAGTCAGGCACCTTTAATCCCAGTACTCGGGAGGCAGAGGCAGGGAGATAGATCTCTGTGAGTTCAAGGCCAGCCAGGGCTATGTAGAGAAACCCATTTTAAAAAACCAAAAATTAATTAACTAATTAAAATAAAGTTGTCTGGCCATCCCCAACCCCCCCCCCACCTTCCCACCCCCGCCCGCATGTGTGTGTATGTGTGTGTGTGTGTTTTGTGTATTGGACACAGGACCCTGTATGTGCTAGGCAAGAGCTCTAGCTGAGCTATATCCTATATCCCCAACCCTCTTTTTATTCTTCACGTTGCCTACTCCATTATCTCTGGATTAGACATAATTATCATTCATGTTGTATATTATTTTAAAGTTTTTCATCTCATGATTTTTTCAGAATTGACATTCTGCTTTAAATTCATCCTCAAGAGAGGGGGAGAAT
>CABHPP010127649.1:19741-31963 GCA_902168425.1 Peromyscus attwateri | reverse complement strand
AAAAAAAAAAAAAAAAAAAAAAAAAAAAAAAAAAAAAAAAAAAAAAACAGCTGTTGGGGCCACTCCTCTTGATTCTAGACTAGTATTTCTCAAGTAGGGAAAATCATCCCAAACCATGGCATCTCAGCATTAATAGATTACATTGCCCTGGCTGAACCTTTGGCCTAAGACCTTTTGGTCTAGGAATGGATTTATTGCTGGGTCTGTTGTAATTTGCATTTGGATTCTGTCCCCTCCGGTTTTATATTTTGTGTCTGTAATCCCTTTGCCCTCTGTGCCTTAGGCATACAAACGCTATGCTGTTTTCTGGTTGTCTTAGCCATTCCTGTGTGCTGCCCCTGTTTTTTCTTCTACCGCTTCATCCTCTTCTGTGTCTAGAAACTGAGGAGGTTTCTCAGATCCCCCTTCTTTGTCTTTTACCATCAAAATTAAATTAGATAGCTTCATTAAGACATTCTGATTAAACTTCGTGTTAATAGTACGCTACACATAGAGAAATGCACACATCCCCTTTAATCATGGGAATCAGAGTTTGGAGTGATGGGAAGTATCATCAGTTAAGTCTCAGTCACTTAGGACTTGAGAAGTACAGAGAGAGCTGAACTACAGCACCTTGCAGGAGCCCTGGCAGTTAAACAAAGTGACAAAATGACTTTCCTCGGCCAGGAGAACAGTAGTGGCAGACACTTCTCAGACTTTATGGTCTAGGCAGTACCACCACCTCTCAGTGCTACCTGCTTTGTCCCATTACCAGTCTAGGGTTGACATTTCCCCTTATGTTCTGAGTATATTATCCAGCAGACACTTGTTGACTAGAGAAATTAGGGTAGTATGTTTTATGGAAGAGGAGGGGAATTTTAGGCCTTATTCTTCATCCCCCCCCCCCCCGCCCCCAGTTAATGTGACTATCTGAAGTTTGACTCAGCTGTCATTAATCTGTTTATTCTTGAAGAACCAAGAGAGACTAATGGAAGAACTCAAGCAGCTGCAGAAAGAGGACCTGGCACGTAGGAGGCAGACAGTGGCACAGATGCCACCACAACTAGTTGAACTGCCGTACAGACGCAGTGAGGTGAAGGAAGACTGGCAGCGAGAGCTGGAGTTCGCCTTTGAGGACATGTACAATGCAGACAGGAGTAAGGGGCTCTCAGCAGTGCTTTAAATGTCCCGGTGGGAAGGCATTTGTAGTAATAAGCAGTGTTTATTTTGTAACGGGTTATTGTGTAAAAAAGGCCTTAAGATTTTTATAGTTAAGTTCCTTTTTTTCCTAACTATTTTCAGTCGTATTAGAAGGAAAACATGTCTCTGTGTTTCTTTATTCAGAGGTGAAAGGAAACCTGATTTTGCATCTTAAGCCAGAGCCTTTGCCTGCCATGTCTGATCAGCTCCAGGATGAAGAACTGGACCTTTCAATGGAGCGAGAAAACCAAGGTGAAGATGAGAACCCTCAAGTGCAGACCCTGACCTAAGGTGGTCTAGGGAGACAGGCGGTAAAAGCCTGTAAGCT
Source organism: Peromyscus attwateri (assembly GCA_902168425.1). NCBI lineage: Eukaryota > Metazoa > Chordata > Mammalia > Rodentia > Cricetidae > Peromyscus > Peromyscus attwateri. The sequence continues at coordinate 30,456 of CABHPP010127649.1, read as the reverse complement.
GAGTGTTACATCTCACAGGAAATAATTGAGTCATCAGCTAAGAATTAGGAAAATGTGTTCAGTTTAAGCACCATAATGACTGTACTGGAAGCAGTAGCAGGAAGTGTCTGCATATTTCTGCCAGTAGAGGTCAGTTCCATACTTGCTGGAGGGAGCCATTCACCTGTGATACCATCTGGAGAGCTTCAGGTTGTGTGAGGTAGATGCTTCGTTCTAGATTCATTTGAAGGCTCAGCAATGTTTAGACTTGACCAGATAATTAGAAATCAATCCTATTACTGCTGGGTACTTCATGTATCGTGATGAGTTGTACAGACTTTGATCTCTTATCCTTCACACCTGGCTTCAATGTTGAACTTTCTCACTGGTTGTCCCATAGGTACTTAACACTCATATCCAGCACTTAGTCATCTCTTGCTTACTGAAACCTTCGCTTCCTAACTTAAGTGAACAATGAGGCCAGCACGATGTCTCAGCGGGTAAAGGCACTTGCCTCCAAGCTTGATAACCTCAATTTGATTCCTGGGATCTCCATGGTGGAAGGAGGGAACTGACTCCAGCAAGTTGTCCTCTGACCTTCACATTCCCTTCCCCAGTAAATAAATAAATGTAATTAAGTGAATGATGGTATCACGGTTGCCTGAGGCAGATCAAACAATTTTCTCTTTTACTTCTGTATCTCCTTAAAAACCATCTCTACACCATTGAACTGACCTCATTTTTCCTCTTTATTTCTACCTATATTGCCTTTATGTCATGCCACTCGGGTTTACATCTCATCATCTGCCCCCTACACTCCTACACTGGAAATGGCTCTATGGCTCTGACTTGGTGGTGGGGCCTCAAGGTCTTCTCCCTGTCTTTTCTACAAACCCCCAGTCTCACAAGTTTGGTTCTGCTGTGGCTCAGCAGACAGCAGGGGCGGTGCTTATCCATCCTGCTTTTCAGGATTTCCCCAGAAACGATTTCTTCTGAACAATCTTATTTTCTTGCTAGGCTAATAGTATCTTTAAGAAGACATTTTTTTTTTAAACCATTTCATCCAGGGTTTAGTTGTTTTAATGGAGCTTTTTATTCATATTTCTAGTTAGCCAGAATTGAAGCCTATCATTATCTAAAGAAACACTATTTCCTGCTAATCCCAGTTACAATCTGGCATAATGTTGCTCAGTCTTCTAGCTTTTCATAAATAGCTAGGAAGCTGGGTGTTGTGGCCCAGCCTGTAGTTTCATCTGTTCAGGAGGCTGAGCCAAGGACAACCAGGTGTTTGGGGCTGGTCTGAGCAAAATAGCAATACTTTGTCTCTTGAAAACAACAATTAACAAAGGGCTAGGAATTCCCATTACCCTTCTTTAAAACTAACTCCTCTTTGGTAAATAATTACAAATAAAAGTTGGCGATGTAGCTCAGTGGTAGAGTGTTTCCCTAGCATGTATAAGGTCCTAGGGTTCCATCCCTAGTGTGTACACACACAAAATATGGATGGATGGATGGATGGATGGCGAGAATTAATCTGCCTTAAAAATGGGTAGGTCACAGACTAGTGGTTAACTGAGAAGCGGCCAGAAAGTATTACCTCAGTACCTGGCTCTGTGTTTATATAGAACTAAGGAACAGGGTAGACTAGTGTGTGGTTGTGAGGTAGAGTGCAGTTAAGTCATCTTTTGGGTGTATCGACTGGAAGGACAAAGAGCCTTGTCAGGGCTGGAGATGATGCACAATGGCCTGGGTAGTGTCAATAGACACTGCGTGAGATTGGTCGCACTGAACATGCGGCTTTTGTATGCTGAACTGTTTGTTACACTTTTAATTCTATTGGAACTTTTCTTTAAATATGTATTAAAACATACTACTTGCCAGTTTTCAACCACTTTGGTATTCTTAATTTTTTCTTTGATTAAGCTACAGCACAGTTTGGTTCCCATAGAGAATTTTTAGTTCTGTTCTTAGTTAGCTTATGCTGTCTCTATGGAATGATGCTTGAAGAAATGCCTTGTTTCTGGTTTTTGATAAGTGAAAGGATTTGCTTGCAACCACAGAAAAATTTGCCTCACGTATTAGCAAGAATGATTTGAAAGCAGGTGCTTAACTTCAAGGCTGTAAGATTGTTTTTCTCTGTAGCCTGCTAAGAACTGTTTGGACCATTCCCTAGCACAGAGCATGAAACCTTACAGTGCTTGACTCAAACTTAACCTTAGTCACAAGCTGATTAGCAGAGTGAATATCCTCCTGAGAGTTAAGCTTGAAATTAGTATATATGTATTATGTTGTTGGAAAATGGTCTAAATTTGAATTTAAGTTTATTTTGTTGAATACACTAACCTTTAAATATTGAAAATAAAGTTGTGCCTTTGCTTAAGTAATTTTAGCAATGAAAGTTTTCTTTTTCTTTCTTTTTTTTTTTTTTTTTAGTACCCTTTGCAATGAAGACCCAAGAGATCCCCTCAAGAATTCTTTTTAAAAGATTGTTAAATAAGATTCGAAGCCAAAAGTCTCTATGGACAATTAAATCCGCGTCTGAGGATGAAAGTGAAGTGACTACAAGTGTCAGTGAGCCTGGGAGTAAAGCACCAACCATGGAGTCGGGAGCTGTGACCCTCGAGGAGGGAACGCTGTCCTCCGAGCAGGAGCAAGGTGCTTTCTCCGGTAGTCCGTTTGATGGCACATAAACCCTCTTCAGATGTTAAAAACAATGCTCAGACCTGAGTTTGGGGTTTAGCACCTCAGTAGAGATTCAGGGCCCTGGTTTCAGCTGGAGGGATGGGGTGGGGGTGCATGATGGTTGTCTCATGCATGGGAAAACAAAGAATAGCAAGCAAATCATATATATTATTCAAGGAGATCTTATTAGTATGATCCTAGTAACTTCTGGAAATACATTTAAGACCCATTCCCCCATTCTTTAAAGTTAACAAATAAGGAAAGGATCTCTGGTCGGATCCTTTCTTTATATGTAAAGAAATATAACACACTCAAAAAACACTAACATGTGTTTGTCTTTTAATTAGAGAAGTTTTCTAAAAATTCTTATTAAAAACTAAAGATGTGGGGGGGCTGTTTAAGAGTGCTGGGTTTGGTTCCTAACACTGGAGAGATGGCTCAGAGGTTAAGAGCACTGGCTGCTCTTCCAGAAGACCTAGGTTTGATTCCCAGCACCTGCATGGCAGCTCACAACTGTCTATAACTCCAGTTCTAGGGGATCCAGCACCCTTACACAGACATACATGTAGGCAAAACACCAGTGCACATGAAATAAAAATGAGTAAATCACTAAAAAAAATAAGAAAGGAAAAGAAATGGGTTGGAAGGAGGCTCAGTGTTTAAGAGCACTTACTGCTATTCCAGAGGCTTAGGTTCAATTTCCATCACCCTCATGGTGACTCATGGTCTTCTGTAACTGCAGTCCCAGGAGATCAGACCCTCTCTTCTGGCCTCTAAGGGAGGGTACAAGGCAAGCAAATGGTACACAGGCATACAGCCAGCAATTAAATTAATTTAATTAAATTAATCCATACACGTACAATTAAAAAATTTAAAGTTAAGAGACAGTCCTGCTACTTAAAGGCTACAAAAGAATGCTGCATACCTTAGTGAGTTTCCTGAACTACTGCTGCTGTTCATTGTGTGAACTTCTGGAAATCATTGAACCACATCAGTTAGTTACTTGTAATGTTTAGGCTATTGCTTTCTTTTGGTTTCTGCATTATTACTGGTCTGTGCCCACATCTTTGTTCTCTATGCACTTGGGTGTGTGTGTGTGTGTGTGTGTGTGTGTGTGTGTGTGTGTGTGTGTTTTATATGTATGCTATGCCATATACCTGGTGATTCACTCATATCTTTTTGTTTTTAAATATTTATTCAGTTGGTGTGGTGCATATGTGTGTGCATGCCTGGTTATGTGCACCTTGTGCACGTGGAAGTAAGTCAGAAGACATCAGAAGATCCTCTGAAACTGGAGTTACAGCTGGTTGTGAGCAAACATGGGTGTTGGGAACCAAACCCAGCACTCTTAAACAGCCTCCCCACATCTTTAGATTTTAATAAGAATTTTTAGAAAACTTCTCTAATTAAAAGACAAACACATGTTAGTGTATTTTGAGTGTGTTATATTTCTTTACATTCCGACCAGAGATCCTTTCCTTATTTGTTAACTTTAAAGAATGGGGGAATGGGTCTTAAATGTATTTCCAGAAGTTACTAGGATCATACTAATAAGATCTCCTTGCTCTGATTTCAGTTGCATTTCTTAGAGATTTATCTTGTTTGTGTATGGAGATGTTTTGCTACCAAACTGTTGAGAGGAAAGAGTGTTGGATTTTATGTTGTATATAAGAAGCCTTGGCCTGCATCCTGTACTAGGCCTCCTCACACTTCTCTCGTTTTTCTCCTTTGTGTTTTCTTTTGCTGCACCCTTTAGTCATTGCCCCCAGAGCCCATTCCTCAGCTCTGTTTTCCTTCGTTCAGAACTCCCTAGTTCGCCTCTGCCTCACACTGTGCAATAGTTTGTATTTACTGACAGCATCTAAAGTGTGTGTTTCCCAAGTTGGCCTCCTTAGATTCAACTCAGTATTTGATGCTTTCACTTTCAGATCTATTACCATCTTAAATTTGCCCCAAATTGAATTCTAGATACTCCCAACCTAAACAGCTGCTTTTTGTACCCCCAACTCCCTACAAGTCTCCCACAGTTCAGTACCTGGTAATATGTTAATTTATTTGCTGGAGCAGAAAAGTTTATATCATTCTTGTTCTCTTGTTTCATTACCTACAACCCAAACCATCAACGATTTCACACCTGACTTACTGTTGTCTCTATAATGTAGCCTGTTTTCTTTACATAGTACCTGATTTAATTCTCCAACTTTTTATGAGGTGATTCTGTGGTGTTTCTGTCCCTCTTTCAACCTTCAAGCCTCCTTGAGGCCTCTTGCCATTCAGCACAGTGTCCCTTGTCATCCGCCATGCCATTGTAGGTGGCTGAATGAGGGCTCTGTGCAGAATGACTGGCCCCTGGTATGGGGGAATTGGTGTCATAAAATCCCTAGTGTCTAGTTAGCCCAGGAAAGGCACATTGACCTTTCTCTAGCACCTCTTTAGTCTTTGATTTTTCTTATAATATTTGGCTTAGATTGGCTGGTTAATGTATGTAGCTACTAAAAAGATGACTGAGCCTTCACTGAGGGTCCACTTGCTGTGGACCAAGAGAGAGCGATTGATCTGATCTAAATAATGCAGGTTATTTTGCTCCCTTTAAGCTTGATATTATCATACTGACAATGGTATTTGTTACAGTCATGGACTCTGATAGGCTGACGATTGAGTCTGGACCACTGAGTAGTGAAGATAAGCCATTTTTCTGCCAAGCAGGTGCTGGAAAGGAACAAGGTATTTCTGTCACATCCTCAAATTAAACCCGCTTGGTTCTTCACATCTTTTCCTTCGTAAAGAAGGGTACCATAGTGGGGTCATCTTTCTGAATTATTGGAGCTAATTTTTGTTTGGTGATTCTTGTAGCAGTTGCTGTATTTCCACCTATCACACCTGTGCCTCCGAGTTCAGTACTCCTTCATCCTCAGGAAGAAGCAGTCAGAATTCGAATGTCAGCAAGACACAAACAGGTAAGCAGGCCCTGGGGCTACAGTTCTGTTTGACTTATTCAGTTCTTCTTAATCTCGGATTGATACCGTGTTTTTAATCTTACATAACATTCGGCTGACAGGATGCATTCGGTCTCTTCTTACACTCATCTGCCCCTTGGGTGTCTGCTGTGTGCTTCTTTCCCCTTTCTCTTGGTTCTCCTATAATCCCCTTGGCAACACCAATGGCAGATTTAAGACTACTTCGTGGATGACAAGTCCTTTTGGTGATGACATGTATTTCTTCTTCATGCAACATATGTGAACTTTTCCCTTGAGAGTCTGTTGTTGTTGTTAGAACAATAGTGCTCTTATTATCTAGATAATGGAGATAGAAGAGCAGAAGCAGAAGCAATTGGAATTACTTGAACAAATTGAGCAACAGAAGTTAAGGTTAGAAACTGATTGTTTCCGGGCTCAACTGGAAGAAGAAGAAAAAAGGAAGAAGACTCAGCAGCCTGAGGTAGGATGCCATTGGGAAGCCAGAAGATACAGTCATGGTGTTTATGTTCCACCCACCTGACAGATTTCCTCATCAGTGTGTGTGCTGTGCCAGTGTGGATGTGGCCAGGTTTGCTAGTGAGCTGTGTGCTGAGCTTTTCGGACTTACCTGTCATTGTAGAACACAGGAAGTTACTTCATTTCTTCATTTTTAGGTTTGCCCTGCTCCAATGTCACATGCTACGATTTCTGATGAAGACTGTCACAGGCAGATGATTCGTAACTATCAACATCAGCTTTTACAACAAAACAGGTATGAACTGGGATATAGTTTTTGTAAGACAGTGTGCTACATCTTTAGGATTTATTATTTGTTTTATATAAGGTTCTAATTGGAATTCCCTTAGGAATTGCCATGATGTTTTCATCAAGGGAAGTGGGAATGTACTTTTCTGTGGTAAATATGGCCAACTTTAGATTGTTACTTACAGGGTTTCATGTATAAATATTTGAGAATTTGATGGGTTTTTTTTAGTTAGTAATTAAATTAGTAATATTTGTTTTTATATTTGTTTTTGATAGGTTACACAAACAGTCTGTTGAAACTGCCAGGAAACGATTACTCGAATACCAAACTATATTAAAGGAAAGATACCCATCCATGTCACCCACATCACTGATACCTGATTCTGTTATATCAGGACCATCACAGAAATCCCAAAAGCCTACTGCTGCATCAGAGCGCTGGAATCCATGCCAGAGACTGAAGCTGAGTCTTAGCAAGTATCAACCTGTGCAATCCTCACAGGTCCCTGCATTAGACCCAAGTCATAGTCAGGCACTAAGACAGGGTCACTTTTCACAGAGGCAAGGAGAAACAGATGCATCAGAGATATTAGCCAAGCAGTCTGTGGGGTCACAGGAACATCTACAGCATTTTTCTCAGGTGGAGGCACATCAGAGAGACTGTGAATTTGTCCCTAAAGATTCTCATGCACTTTCAAGAACTTTGTCTTGTGATAGGCCACAAACATTACTGGATGCTGCAGAAAGATCTCAGCCACTGAGGGGAATAACTTGTCAAACTTTGGATTCCCAACGGATACCATCAGAGGATAGTGAAAATATATCTTCTAAGCCAACTGAACCTTCTTCATTTCTCCCACTGGTGCCTGAACGTTCTTTTACTAATCTCCCTGTTAAACTTGAATCTGGAAAAGTTCAGGAACCCTTTACAACCATAAGCAAAAGTACAGTTTTCATAAACCGCTCGGTAATGGGTCACATGCATGATCAGCCTTTGTCATCCTCAGACACAATCACAGCCCAGCAGGGTAACTTAAAGTTTCTCCAAGAACAGTTAGAACTTCAGAAAGAAGTTCTTCAAGCAAGACAAGAGGCCCAGGAAAAGCTGGCTTTTTGCACACAGAAAGAACTAGAAAAGCAGGCTAGTCTTCCAGTATTCTTCCCATCATCGGCTGGAGATTTCTTTACTTCACTGCCATCTACCTCAGCAGAATTGGGAAAAATCCAGGCATCTTCAGCAGAAAGTGATGCCACTGTTTCCTCAGGCAATATGGACACGCTTTGGGGTTTTTCACTACCTGTCTTATCACAGCAGACTAATTTAGAATTTCTCCAAGACCAGATCAATGTTCAGAAGGATAACCTTCAAGCTAGGCGGGAAGCCCAGGAAGTCTTGTTAGCACAGAGTAAGCTGGATGAAATTGTACATTCTGAACAGACTGGGCCCTCTGGGCCACATCAGGTGGCTCAGCAGTCATTTAGTTCACTAACATTGACTGATAGACAATCTAGAAAAATCCAGGAACAGCCTTACCTACAAACCAGAAAGGTCTTCTCCCAAGCCAGTCTGAAATCTCAAGTTCTCAGGATGGGTCTTCAAGTTTTCTACAGCAGATCCTCCCTCTACACAGTAGTTTAAAGTTGCTGCCAGAACGGTTGGCTACACAGAGAGATGCAGTTCAGGCTAGAGGAGAAGCACAAGAGGAATTCCTTCTACACAGAGAAGGAAATCTGGGAGACACCAGGTCTAGGCCAGGAAATTCCCTCTCCTCGGTGGTTGCTCAGCATTCAGATGCTTCTCGTGCAGTTTCAGAATCTGAGCCTGAGAGGCCCCAGGAATTGTATTCATCTGAGGAGACTATAGTTCCCTCTAATCATTTGATCACCCCAGCACTGGAGGAGGAGTCTCGTGGCTTTCCACACCACGACTTGACAAGACAAGAACAATTTGCAACACTCCAGGAACAGGCACCCCTTCAGAGGGTTATACTTGGTGCTGGAAAAGAAATTCAGGAATATGCACACAAAGAAAATGAATTAGAAAAAGGACTTTGTTCTCAACAAACTGGTGACTTGTCTTCTCCATCCCAGGTAGCTGAATGGGAAAGATTCCAGGAGTTTGTATCAGTCAAGAATGATAGTACAGGGCCCTTAAGCCTTAAGATTCCAGGATTTCAGGAAAGACTGCTTAGATTTTCACAACATACATTCCCTCTGCAAAATAATTTGCAAGAACACCAAGAATGGATAGACCGAGAAAGAGAGAGTTTTCAGTTTAGTCCTCAAACTCGGGAAAATTCATCTTCTCAACAGACAGGTTTTTCTTCCTTTCTGCCCTCATTAGGACCCTCATCATGTGTGTCTCTGCCTTCTGCTGCCTCTGGTACAACACAGCAGCCCCTCTCAACAGAGAGTGACAGTAAAGTGACGTCCAGCCATCTTCAGATACCAGAGTTGCAGGACAGACTTTTGAAGATATCCCAGCTTATCCAGCCTCAGCAAGACAGCTTAAAGGCCCTTCAAGAACAATTAGCTACACATAGGGAAGCCATCATCCAGTCTAGACAAGAAGCTCATGAAGAAATACTAAGAGAGTGGAAGGAAAGAGTATTCCCAGAGCAGGTTGGTCCATCTTCTCCCCTGATACCTCAGCATTCACGTGCTTCGCGCTCTCTCTCTGACTCTGAAAGAACACAAGAACTTCGTTCAACCAACAGTGGTGATGCCGTATCTTTAGGTTGTTCTGAGATGCTGGGTTTGCCTGGCAGGGCATTGGGTTTATCACATACTGCTTTAACTCAGCAGAATAATCTGACTGCACATCCAGAGCACCTCCATGCACAAACAAATTCCTTTCATTCTACTGAGAAAGCCCAGGAAGAGTTGGTATTTCCCAGACCATGCAGATTTGAAGAGATACCTGGTGAACGTTTTATCCAACCTCATCATGGTGACTTGAAGGCACTTCAACAGCAGTTAGATATGCAAAAGAAAGTCATTAGATCTGGCCAGGAAATGCAAGAGGAACTGCTTTTGCAAAGGTTAAATGAATTGGAGCAAAGGGTATCTTGCAAACAGATTAGCTCTTCTTCAGTCTCGTCACAGGTAGCGCTACCTGTTGCCAACTCTGAAGGGACCCTACAATCTTTCCCAACCAAAAGTGATGATACTGAGATGCCCAGATCCTGTGGTGAGTATCTGAGCTTTTCACAGCCCCTTCTACCTCAACACGGTAACCTGACAAGACAGTTGGATTTAGAAATGACATCTCCTAAAGAACTGCTTTTACACAAACCAAACAGCCAGGACAAAGGTGACTCTCCTGAGCATGCCATCTCTACTTTGTTTCTCTCCAAGGAAATAGAGCACCCATTCATTCCATTACCTTTTGCAGAAGCTAAATCTGAAAGCTTTTGTGAGTTGTACTTACCTAAAAAGGAGCATGCAGCTCCCCCTAGTGATGCTGTGACCCCAAGATTGCAGAACAGACTTTTGAGTTTCTCCCAGCCTGTTTTAACTCAGCAAGACACCATGGGACTTCAGAAGCAGTTGAATCTACAACGAGAAGCTCTGCACTCTAGGCAAAAAGCCCAAGAAGAACTACTTGTGCAGAGACAGACAGCCTTGCAGCAGCAAATTGAAAAACACAGAGAGACTTTGAAAGATTTCTTGGATGCCAGTCAGGTATGTTCTGAATTTAAAACTTCAGCTTTACACCAAGTTGTTTAAACCTGATTCCATTTTAATCCTGAACTACCTTCCCTTTAGGTATTGGGAGTATGGAAATTAAAACAAAGACTTACCTACTCCATAAGGTCATTTTAAATAGTTACCATTAAAGAATATCCATCTTCATTTATGAGTTTTGTTGCAGTGGCTTCTTACCTGACCACAGATAAAAATTGTCAAAAGGACTGGTTAACAGAATTTTTCTTATCGTGTGGTAGATCCTGTTCTCTACTGACTTGTGACATTTGTATATGAATCAAACTCTATGCCCTCTTTTTCTCTGTCATATGGTACAGCTGGAATGGTTGGAGGCTGATAGAGACCAGACCTATTGATGACTGCTTACATTTGAGTTGTTGAAAAGACTGGTGTGGTCACTCAGACATTGCCATATATTTATTCTCAGGAATATGAATGGGTCTATTCTATTTTAGGCCATTTCTTACGTTTCATAGTACAAACAGAATTCTGCAACACCTAGATGTTCAGGAGGCTCTTGATTCTAGAAGTTAAGTCTTACAGTTGTGAAGGAAAAGTAAAGGGGGGAAACCCAGAGGGACAGCAGGTCTAAGCTGTCAGCAGGCACAGTGGGAGCTAGGATTG
>CABHPP010127649.1:0-19731 GCA_902168425.1 Peromyscus attwateri | reverse complement strand
TTTTTTTCTTGGATGGCTGCAGTAACTCCCAGCATCATTCTTTTGTCTCTTTGAAGCAGAGCCTTGCAGTGTAGCTCAGACTATGCTCAGACATATGGTCTTCTTGTCTCAGCTTTCCAAGTGTTGGGATTAAATATGTGTGCCTGGCTAAACAAGGTCATTCATAAAAAATGTCCTTTCCCCCAAGGAAATGAAAACTGGTTGAGGGAAAAGTGGAAAGCCTTGCAGTGTTTTTAATTCACAAAGTAAAGCTTGGTTGAAAGTTCAATATGGGTAAGGCAGTTAGAGGGGACACAGGTTGATAATAAGTTGGGAACACTAATATGTATTGATGTTTCTTTTCTCTTTTGTATTTTTGTTGTTATTTGCTTTCTGGATAAATTTCCTTAATTCTTTATTCCACTGTTTGTTTGTTTCTGAATTTTTATTTTGATTATCCAATTGCAGTTAACAGAAAGTCATTTTCTCTGGTTCTTCCTACACACCACCTTGGTAATATCCTACTTTTGTTTCATGAATACAAAATAGGAGTTACTTTAAAAGTTAGTTTTTGGTTTGGTTCTCTATTTTCTATTGGTCCAAAATTTTATTTACTGTTCAATTTCATGGAAAAGGTAGGGCATTTTCATCAAGGACCCTCAATAGGACAGTCTCTTATACCAACCAGCCCAAGCCTGTCTGGTGGGAGTAAAAGAATGTAAAGGAGTGACCCAGAGAGGTGGCTCTGAGGTTAGGCGTCCGGCCTGCGGTGGCTGAGGTGGCGAGTTCGGTTCCCGATCATCCGATGACGTCACTATCGGTTGAATCAATGACTGATCAATCAACCGATCCATCAATCGGAAAAAAAAAAAAAAAAAAAAAGAATGTAAAGGCCTGACTAAACAACCAGCACTTATCTTCTTGCTGTATAAATTGAGCCTTTAAGAGTTCAGATTTTTAAAAACTATTATCTAAATGGCCATTTTAGATGATAAAACAGCCATTTATGCACTAGAGAGCTGGTTCAGAGTTTGAACACTTACTGCTCTTTCAGTCCCCAGCACACAAACATTTTAACTCCAGCTTCATGGGATCCAGTGCCCCTTCTGACCTCCAAGGGCACTGCACATACACGAACACAAAGGGGAAAATACTCAAAAAATAAATATATCTAAAAATAAATGGCCATGTTAGTTTTAACAACTGCAACTTAATGAGTCTGTTTTGTTTTGTTTTTAACCCAGGTAAACGAGACTTTAATCAAGACCGAGACCCCTTAAGGGTCTCCATAAGCAGAGAACAAAGTTTCCTGGGGAGTCCACTGGCACGTGACCCATTTGATTGTCACCAGCCACCTGCCCAGAACAGCGGAAGCCATGACTATGATGAAGCAGGTAAGTTGAAGTGTTGCACACAGGACATGTGGACGAAAGGTGGTGATTAGGTTGTGTTTAATAGTGGTAAGTAGCTTTGGTGATTGGTGGTAATCAGATCACTGTGGTACACCCATGCTCTCTTGATTTATGCAGTCATTAACAGTCATGAGAGTGAAGCTGGGATGTGTATAGACCAGACTATCCTGGAACTCACAGAGATCCTTCTGCCTCTGTCTCCCAAGTGCTAGAAAATCTTTTTATTGTAAAACTGTAGTATTATGTGAGTACCATTACAATTATATGAGATATGATGAGTTGGTGACTTTGCAGGCCACATTGTGAATACAGTGCCAGGAAATGCTGTTTTCTGAAAATTGTGACATTCCAAGAGAGTGCTGCATGATACCTGTAAACATTATGAAGCATTTTAAGTCAGCCAATTCCACCAACCAGTGGCAACCAAAGTTAATTTTCTTGCTTTTGAATTTATGGATACATTATAGATATGAAGCTATAATATTGTTTACTAGCCTACAAAACAGAGCTCCAATACCATTTTATTAGTTGTAACATTCTTTTTAAGTAGTTATCTTTCTAGGATTTCTGTTTATTTTAGCTTCATTTAAACACAAATAATTGATAGGTGAATTGTAGCTATTGGAGGGTTTATAAGAGAAGGATTGACTCCAACATCTGCTTTTGTGTTACAGTTGAAACAACATTATAGGACATTGTCATTTTTGATATTTTGACTCTCCCAACTTTATAATTAATATTTAAATATTTTAAGAGAGTTTTACCGCTGGACTAGCAGTGACTACATTTTTTAAGTAATGAATATTGCCCTAGTGAGTAAATTGGTATTTTTTTATTTGTCCTGAGGTAAGGCAATTTTAAGAAGCAAAATATAAAAATAAGGTATAGAAATGCAGGTGCTAAAATTTTACTTTGTCTTAACTTCCCCTACCACTATTTTGAAACCTCCAATCCACATTTTAGTTAAAGTCAAGGAATCTGATGTTGAGAATCATGCGATACTGAGTCATGCTGTCTCAGAAGAAGGGTGTACATACCTGGGTCCAATTGTAAAGCCAGATGATAAGGTCAGTGATGCTACTTTGTGTTCTATATTGACCTGTTGGATTTTGTATTTCTGTTTAGTTTGTTCAAAACTTCAAGTTTGTCCTCTGAGATCTGCTGAGGTGGATCAATGATGAAAATAGCCAAATCTGAGCATCAGAAGACCTTTTGGTCTGCTTGGTGCATGATCTCTATAGTTCTGAGAAGCAAAACTACAAAATAGCTTAAAACAATTAGGGTCTGTGTATGGTGAGAGAAAGGGTGTGTGTTGGGGGGGTGGTATGAATGGTGAGAGAAGGGGTGTGTCTGTGGGGTGTGTGATCATTTCTGAGCAATGATGAAAAGGCTTTAGAACTGAACTTGTCACTATGAAGGTTTCTACACTTGACCTGAGCTCAGAATTGACAACTAGCAATGTTGATCGTTTGTGGTTTTTCTAGATAGGTCATGATACATCATGATCTTATATTTCCTTTTGAAATTTTAGACTGAAACACAAGAGATTTCTGAGGAGGCATTATCTTCAGTAACTGTTTCTACTGGAAGCTTCTTAAGTTATGAAATCACAGATTTGAGCCTTACAGATCCAGGTACTATCAAACTGTGTGAACATATTGAAGGAACAGCACTGGCTGCACTGCAGTGTAGTAATGGAGGGAGCATTGCTTTTTCATGTTGTGTCCAGGTGATGTGTTTGGGGGAGAAGCTGTCTCAAGTCAACAAAGGCAAACATTGGTGTTGAACAGAATACTATACAGTGTGATATCCTAAAATGCTCTTTGGCACATTTTCCCATTTAGTGGAAATCTCTTTGAACAGATTTCTTGGTTGCCCCAATTTCAGCAATATATACTGCTATGACACATTATGTTTGTGAGGAAGTACCCAGACATTAAATTAATGTATTATAAGTGTTAATTAAATGTTTTCATTATACTTGATTTTAGAGTCATTTTCGGAACAGATGGAGCATCAAGAACACGAATCTACCAGTAAACAATCTACCAGTAAACAAGAAGGTATTTATCAGCAGCTGCACACCTTGGGTGCTAATGAATCTCTGTTGCCCATGGAGGAAGAAAGGGCATCCGATCACACACGTGTTCAGCAGATCAGAGACAAGGATATAAATGAAGCAAATTTGATACCTGAAAAAAGAGACTTGCAGGGTAAAAATCATTTTAAAAGAATGTTTTTTAGCTTTTCACCTGTCATTTTTGGTTTTAAGTATTGTTTGAGTTTCATCTTTTTTATGGCCTGCACATCATTTATGCCACAGATAATACTGAGGGCATTTATGAGGCAGGGCATCTGGGAGCACTTTAACGGAAGAATACAAGGGGCCAGCCAGATGGCTTGGCATTAAACGTACTTGCTATCAACCTATGATCTATCTGAGTTCAGTCCCCAGAACTTACATGGTTGAAGGAAGTTATCTCTGACCTACACACAAGCACTATGAATATAATTTTTTTAATTAAAAAAAAAAAAAGCAGCTTGAAGAGCCTAAAGAGAAGATTAATGAGGACATCTCCCTACAACTAAGGCAGGGATTTGAGTGAGATTTAGAGCATTTCCTGGCAATGAGACCTTTTCTTCCATAAAAGAAAAATTGAAATTAAATGAGATGTGCACATAAAGTACAGTATGTGCACCCCAGCCACAAAGATGACAGTGAACCTTTGTCATTTTCAACTCTTGATCATGAAATGAGCTAAGAGTTCAAAGCTTATAGTTAAGCTTTCCCATGTAGTCTTAAGTGGCCTGCTCTTCCTAATTAACCTGACAAGCCTTTGAAGCTGGTAGAATGGAGATTTGTATTTTAGCTTTGGTCGTAGATTTCCCTTTCTTACACCTGGGGAACAATCATGATTGAACTTATTTTGAATGCATCTGGTGAGCACAGAAAACAAACGGAAGTAATCCTGCCATATTAGAAATGTTTAAACACGCAAATGAGCATGTTCTCAGGACTCTTTTGCCAGGTTTCACCATGTTTTTAAATTAAACTTTCTTTTTCCCCCACTCAAAAGTTCCAGCTGTGGACCTTGACTTTCCAGAATTGGAACACTTATTTCCACACTTACATCGTCAGCTCTTTAAACCCTTAGAACCATATCTAGATTTTGACTTATCATCATCCTCTGGAATTTCTCAAGACAACAGAGACTTTTACGAGGTAAATTAAAGTTCATTGCAATGAGTACTGATGAACAGTTGATCTTGTTTTGTTTCATTTTGTTCTTTTTCGTAGTCCAAGGTAAAACTGGATATACTGCCAAGACAGTCTGTGCATGTGCTGGGGTTCCAGCTGTGCACCACCGTGCCTACCCTGAGTCTTTTCTTAATAATAGAAAAGAATGTCACTTTCTTCACATGCCCATGCTCCAGCAAATAGCCTTCCATTTGTGCTTATGCAAGCAACCCTAGTTAAACTCAACACCGAAGACCTGAAAGTGGGCAGAAGGGGCTCTGTGGGAGGAGGGAGAAGGAAAGAGCAACAGGGGATGGGGATGACTGCAATTCTTCGTATATATGCATGAAACTGTCACAGAAGTAAGTGTTAATATACACATATTTAGTCACATTTTTTATTTGTATCAGTTTTGGTATATTTTACTGTTTTAAATATTAGTACACTAAATGTAGATTACTAATTTTTTTTTAAGATTTATTTATTTTTAAGTGTATTGGTGTTTTGCCTGCATATATATCTTTGTAAGGGTGTCAGATTCCCTGGAACTGGAGTTACAGAGAGTTGTGAACTGCCATGTGGGTGCTGGGAATTGAACCCGGGTCCTCTGGAAGAGCAGCCAATGCTCTTAACCTCTGAGCCATCTCTCCAGCTCGATTACAAAATTTCTAAACACACACACACACACATATATACATATATATACATACACACACACACACATACCCCTCCTAGCGTACACATCGCACCCCTGATCAATTAAATGAGAATCTTGGACTATTTAGACACTATGTATGTACACATTCTGATTTTCCTAGTTCTGATTTAAAAACAAACAGGTGAAGTCATGCACACTTTTAATCCCAGAATTTGGAAGCACGAGGGATGGAGGCCAACCTGCTACAGATGGCCTTATGCCAGTCAGCCTCATGTCTAGCTTGTGTGTATGATCCCATAGGGGCCTTATGCTTTTAGTGTTTTGCTTTACTTCTTACTTGGATTTTATCTTATCTGTTAACATATTTTAAAAGGTAAATATTTCACAGAATCTTAAAAATGTCAGTTATAAAGCCAAGCCCAAATGTGGGACTTTGTAATCCTGTATGTAGCTTGTAGGTGGTTCTTTACATTTATTTTTTTGTGTGTACCATGTGCTTGTGTTATGGTGTGAAATGTCGAGGTCAGAGGACAGCTTTTAGGAGTCTTCTTACATTGTGGGTCTTTAAGATCAAATTCAGACCACTGGGCATAGGCTGCAATTGCCTTTGTATGCTGAGCCATCTTGCCAGCCCATATGTACTACATAGTTCCTATTTATCGGGAAAAAAAAAAAATTAAGTGACCTATGTCTTTTTCAGGGATTTGGGGATTTAGACTGAATTGAGCATAGGTCCTTGCATTCATTCTCCAACACCAAGGAGACATTGGATTTATCAATAAGCACGCTGTTACAGAGTTCACTAAGACCACCAGGAAAAGACAACAGACTCAATCCAAATTATAAGTATATTATTAATACTGTTAGCAGGGCAACAGGCTTCCTTAAAGCCAAACTGAAGGTGTGCTGCACAAAAGGGACTAGGGGGCTTTTCAAGGTGAAGAGCAGTTTTGTTTTTGTGGGATTTGCAGCTCCATGAGGTGCTGTCCTTCTCCCCCTTGTACACACTGATAAAGGAGCTGTCTAACTCAGCATTAAGTGGGTTTACAGAAACCAGAGCAAGCAGTTCATTATCTCACAGCAGTTATATCATTATGGGCAGGGTACAGGTTGCTAGTTCATCTTCCAGGAATTTAGGAGGGTGGAATGGAGTTTCTTTAGCCATCACAACACCTTGTTTATAATGGTGAAGTGCAGTGAAGGAAAAATAGTATTAAAGACATGTGGTGTGGGTGATTTGACTGGTAATATACTCAGTATTCCAGCCTTTCTCTTTCTTACTCTTCTCAGCAGAGCTCCGATGTTAAGGTATCGTCCACAAGCACAGTTTGTTTCACAGCACTGAGGGCCAACTTGCATTCTTCTAACTCAAGGCTAAACCAGCAACCTGATGTTCACCTGGCTCATGCTGCAGCTCAGACTTTTGCTGCTGAGGGTACGTGTAACTAAGTTAGAGAAAGGTAAATAAACTCCAAGACTCTTTTATTTCTTTGGCATTTATCTCTCACGGTCCCTTTTTGAGGTTCTGTTCATGTATGATTTAATACTAAGTAAGTCTCACACAATGAGAAGTCCCTTTTTTCCCCACCCACCCAATTGTGTTCCTCTTTCTGGGTCTTGTACACACACACACTTAAGTATTTTTCACAACTCTGATGGAGTATCCTTAGTGTCCAATAACCATGGAATTTAGTTGATATTAGGAATGCTTTTTTGAAAATCACTGACCACTGTGCGTTATCAGATGTTTATATACATCAACTTTTCCATCTAAAACTATAGATCATAAAACTTATTTGCAATTTAACTTAAAATGTGACTTTCTCTTCTCTATACAGTGTTTATGCTGACTTTGAATTTTTTTTTAATGCAGGATCTGAACAATCTTTTCAGCAGCTTCTACCAGAATTCTCTTCACAGGAAAGCCAACATGCTGATCTACCAAGTATTTACAGCATCGAAGCAAGAGGTACTTACCAAAGCATAGAAAACCAGAACTATTCTGAACAGACTGAAATACCACAAAATAAGAAAAAAAGTGTTCATTTTCAGTCCTCGACAGAGAATTTGAGTCCAGTCTGCAGTTCCCCTGATGATGCTACTGTATTTGATCAGTTACACCTGCAACATAGCACTCCATGTGGTTCCATCTCTAGTGAATGCTCAGGAAAACAATTAGAAAGCAAAGAAGAAATGCCCGGCTTTCAAGAACTGTCCAGGAAAGTGTCAGAATGTCAGAAAGTTACAATGTCAGAAAGCCAAAGACTCACTAAAGATGAAAATGAAGCTATAAATCTACATGTAGAAATTGACTCGGAGGGAAAGTCACAGAGTATTCAAATTAAAACCGAAAGAAACCTATCTCAGCTAGCACAAGCAGAGCACATCACAAATTCTAAGTCATTTCAGAGCTCTATTCCCATCTGGGTAAGTAGGTGTGTTTTGTACAACACTTAATCACTTTTCATGAGAAATCTTTCCAGCACATCTGGCTCAGCTTATCCTGTTAGCAGAAGTTGTTTAGTTCTAAGCTTATAGTCAACTAGCTGTGGTTTCCACTTTCTGATATGTACTGTGGCTGGAGGAATAGCAGTTACATCTAATGGCTGGGAAGACAGAGATGGACAGATGTCTGCAGTTGCTGTCAGCGAAAATCTGTCAAAACAAAGGTCAGCTGATGCTAAGGCACACACCATTAACAATTCAAAATGAGAGGAACATGTCATACATAAATTCCATGGTTATTGGACACTAAGGATACTCCCATCAGAGTTGTGAAAAATAAAGTGTGTGTGTGTACAAGACCCAGAAAGAGGACTACAGTTGGGTGAGTGGGGAAAAAGGGACTTCTCATTGTGTGAGACTTAGTATTAACTAATGTCCTGAGGACAGCCAGGAGACCCTACCTCTTCCACACTTATGTCCGAAGTTGATTTCTTTGGCCCTGCATACATGAACATGTACACAACAAAGATCTTTCTTTAGGTTACAAACAATACTTCAGTCCACATTTAGGTTAAACTTAAGTAATGTCATTGCTCCCATATGCCCTGAATATACCCCAGTCCCCTAAGTGGTAAAGCCTAATCTATGTATGACACGTTCCTCTCATTTTGAATTGTTACACAGGAAACAGAATCTGGCTATGGTATAATGGAAGAACCAGACCTCACTCTAGTAAGCACCAGTGATATCAGCATTGCTGAAACAGATCTTGCAAACTTAACCCTTGAAGAGAATGACAATGAAGCACAAAGCTGTTTCCAGGTAAATGCCTGTGGTAAAGTTCTGTGTGCACAGCCTTTCTGTCATTCTCATTAGAACACAGAGCAGGATTATTATTAGTCAAGTACAGCAGGTTTTTATGCTGCCTTAAGCCATTGAAAACAGGTTATCAAGTTGGTGACAATTAAGTACACAAGTACTACCTAGGCACATCCACTCCTAGTTCCGGGGTCTACAAAGGAAGACGGGATGTGTGTGTGTGAAAGGAAGCAAGATTTGGTTTGAGGCTAGCAAAGCCTTACATACAAGGAAAAGCCTCAGTGCCTCAGCAAAACTTTCTCAAAATTTAGGAAGGTGCATTTCTGCCTCCATCTCCAACAGAAACCTCTGATTATGGAGCTGTATCAGAGCCTTGTATAAATCAACCCCAAGTGACACTTTCAGGTAAGTGTAGTATATAGTATAATATCAGCCCCTAATGTTTAAGTGAAATGAGGGTATTTATAAAGGTTTCTTTTCTTTAATTTACAGCCACACCAATGAAAAGGAAAAATACTTGTATGGGGCAATCCTACCAGAGACAAAGAGAAATGCGGAATAAAACTCAACTCCCTCAAACAGGTATGCATGACTTTGGCAACAAGTATTAGGAATGTTTATGTGACCTAGAACCAACCCTTTAATCAATCCTTTGGATCTCAGGTTCGTCCCTGAGCCGCCTGAAGGGTGTGAATAAAGTTAGAGCACCTCTCCCTGAAGAGAGAAAGGCCAGACAAGCCCTCACTCACCAAAGGGCCCTAAGGTATGGGTTTTGTTGTTCATTTGTTTTTAGTGTTTAGCCATTAATGCCATTTAATTCCATGTACATTTCTTACAGATTATACAGGCAGTTAGCTGAGGTAAGACAACAAAGAGAAGAAAAAGCAAAGCAAGAAGAAGTCCGTGCCCAAAATAAAGCAAGGGCAAAAGAATTTCATAAGGTGAGCAGGAGCCAGTTTTTACCCTCAAAGGTGCTAACTCAAACAAAACTAGCTGTTTTAATTTAATTTTCATTCCTTCTGCAGAAAATACTAGAGAAACTTCGAGCCAAAAATACATGCTGACTTCCTACAAACTGTGTAAAGGGTTTTCTTTTAGTAATTGTGTAAACGGTTTTCTTTTAGTTTAATGTATAAAAAACTAGACAATTATTTATTGCAAACAATCAATTTTTATTTAAATAAATTTTTTTTGCAATAAAAAATCTATTCTGTTGCTCTTCATTCATCCAGGTCACATGGGTTCAGGATTTCTGAAGAGAGAGTTAAGTTTTAAGTTAAACTCTTAAAACTTCTGACTCAGGGAAATGCATGTATCTTCTCAGAAAAACACAGCACTAGTGAGTGCTTGTTCTGTTCTGTGGAGAACATCAATCTGTGGTCACAGCGTTAAGAGCTTTTGGTTTCACGGTCCAACAAGCCCTCTTTGAAATGACCTTCACTGTCTTTCTTGTATACATACCTTTCCTTTCCCAAGGATGCTCAGTCCAGTGTTACTTATTATCAGCCCTGCAGGACAAGAACATGGGAGGAGTAAGCAGCTGAGCATTCTAGGGCCATCTACCTCAGAAACACTAGTAACTGAGAAGATTTACAAAATGTCCCCAACAGGTTAACTGCCAGCCAAGTAGCACATAGAAAACCTAATGGGAATTTTTTTATGGTCATGTCCACAGCAAATGAGAAACTGAATTCTCAAAGCCTTGGTAATGACCATTATATAAAAATGACATTAAAATGACTACTTGCCTTTATTCTTTTTTCTTTTCATGAGAAATTCAAAGTTTTCTACCTGTGGAAAAATGTTTTAAATTCACATGGTTGTAAACATTACCAAAGTTTCCTAAAATCCACTACCCAAAAATGGCTAAGTGTTAAAAACTGCCCTGGAGAAAATAAGGCAGGACTGTTTAGTTCATATCAGGCCACGAAGCCCGAGTAGGTAAAGATAACTGCACAACTTCTAAGATCCTCATGATTAAGGGAATAGACGTCCCAAGATCAAATAAATCAATCCTTTGGGTCTATATCCTTGTCTACATATATGGTATCTGGAGAGACCCACCAAAAGTAGATGTTCAGAAAGGCTAATTTCACTCAGCCCATTCAGAGCAGTTGAACATTTTTCGCCCATCATCACAACATCATGTCTCTGACAGCAAATTCCAGTACCTTATCATCTAACTATAATGGTGTACATAAAGTTAACGTCTTACCAGAAGATTTCTGGTGACTTCTTCAAACGATTTACTTTAGGGACCTAAAGGATTGATGATCATAGAGTAAGTATTGTGAAATGAATCATTAATCCTGTCTTCACATAAGAGGCAAAATGTTACAGGTCTCATTGTCACCACTGTAATATATCTACTGTGATGGAAGCATGACCTGTGCCTCAATTTAGCCACATTAACCGGTTCTGGACACTGATTGACAGTGCCCATTCTTATGTAGAATGAGGCTCAGTAAAAGTAAAAGCAAACAGAAACAATGCCTTACCATTTTAATGTAGGCCTCTCACTTGTTGACATCCTAGGAAGAAAAGGAGTGATTCATTCAGCAAGTGACAATGCTTGCCCACCAAGCATATACCAGCTATTCTCCAGAATCCCCATTGCAGTCAAACTTACTAGTTGCTCTGACCTCGACAGGGCACCCATAGCCACAATAAATATATCCAGTATAAAATAATAACTGTATCATTAGAAATACCAGGTTTAACATGCACAAAGCCAAGAAACCAACGATGCCAGATAGTGAATTTCTATTGCACTGTCTTTTGAACACGCCAGCAGGAAAGAACTACTGAGTGCAGATACCATGCAGTGCCAATTCCTAAAACCCACACCCTGGTGCTCCTAATGAAGACACTAATTAATGGTATGGTTCTAATTATGGTCTCTTCTGAATAACCAATGTTACATATATTCAGGGGGCTGTTCATTTATGCAGGTGATTCAGAATTCCATCTGATTCTTCATTCCCACCCACACTGGAAAAGTGCCCAAATCAAACTTTAATTTGCCTGATTTTTTTCTCTCTTTGGGAACACAGACATATGCACACGCTGTTGGGTACCCTCCCTGATCATCTATTTTCTGAGGGTTTCTCACTGAAGCCAGAGTTCCCAGATTTGGCTATCATACTGGCCTAGCTTCTTAGGGTTCTGAACCAATTACTGGGACCAATTACTTTATCTGCTAGCCATCTAGCCAGCAAGAACTTTATTTTCTGAGGCACGTTTCCAATAGTTTCCCAGGCTGGCCTCTAACTTGGATCCTTCCGCCTTCAGGCTCCTAACTCCTACGATTGCAGGAGTGGGACAAGCACACTGTATGTGGTGTGTTAAAGAACTCAATATTCCTATTGAGCATTTCTAGGCACTTTGACTGACATGAGAGCACAAAGAACTGCTTTTGCTGGGAACTATAACCATGTAACACCTGAAGCATGAGACACTGAAATTAAAAGCCAACAGAAATTTAGTTTCACGTACCAACATGTTTGAAGAGTTCTGCTAATATTCATTCCTAGAGAATAGTACATAAATAAGTCTTAAAAAAAAAAACAGATAGGATTCCCAGTTATAAAAACTACAGTCTAAGTTCACTGTCCAGACTTAATAGCTGTAGCCAGTTCTATCAGAATTAAGTTTTAGTTCATGTCTGTATCATTCAGCAGTTGAACAGTTTTAATTCATCATCTGAACTGTAACTGTTTTCCCAAGATACAGTGCCAAACTTACCTAACACTCTTAATAATAATTTTTTGAAGGATATGCCAGTACCTGAAGTTAAAAAAAAAACTGAATGAAATATTAGTGTTTCATATTTCTTAAATGTCTTGTAGTTCCTCCTTTCCACAGACCTAATAAGCAGTCCTGTGAATCAAGCAAACCACAAGTTACTATATGAGGCGTTTCCAACGATGTGTGGCTATTAGGGAAGCCCCATCGGGATAGACCTCAAAAGGAAAGCATTGTGATGCCAACTTCTGTATCAACATCTATCTACAAATAAGACCTTAAGCTAATCACAAAAAGAAGTCATCTCAGAACACTTGCCTAGTGAAGCTCATTCTTATAGGGCCAGGTTCTCAAATACTCAGCACGTGGTATGGATTCTTACCAAGCTGTTTTAAGCACCAGTATAAAGTAAATTTTCATCAAGAGGCTAAAAGGGTATATAGTATGATTTTTTTTTAAGGACAGTATTGACACTTTTGAAAATTATATGTATTCAAAACTGTACAAATTTCTGCTGTAATTATACAATGTTTCAGAAAGTTTATAGGGTAATGTTTTAACTTGAGTATGAGACTTATAGCCTTCAGTGCTTATTCTTGCACTATTCTAAACATCTCAAATTACTGTTTCTAAATATGCACACTTGAATATGCTCAAGGATTTCTTTTTTTTTTTTAAAGATTTATTTCTTTATTATGTATACAGAAGAGGGTGCCAGATCTCATTACAGATGGTTGTGAGCCACCATGTGGGTGCTGGGAATTGAACTCAGGACCTCTGGAAGAGCAATCGGTGCTCTTAACCTCTGAGCCATCTCTCCAGTCCCCTCAAGGATTTCTTGAAAGCTAGAGCACTCTAAAACTTTCACAGAATAAAACTGGCATTCACAAATATAATGAAGATATAAATTGACAGTGTGCTACTTACCACACTGAAACAAACATCCATTCACAGGTATCTTCAATTCTGCCTTCATAATCAAGACTAGCCTTTAAAAAAAGAAATATTTGTCACATTGGGCTTTTTTTTTGGTTACCTATCCCTTTGAATTATAGGACAGCTAGAACCAACCTCATTAGTACCATAATCCCTTTGTGCTGTCCTATATATTCCTTCTTGTATGTATCAAAACTCATATTGAACAATGAGTTCTGGGTTGCAAAAGAGGATTTACTGTTGCACCTGTTTAGCCTGCCTTTGTCCACCAGCTGAACAAAAACATACACAAGTGCTGCCAAACAAGGCCACAGAAATCAGACACAAAAGCCAGCTTCCAACTGTGACCGCAATAATGGCAATATTCAACGCATCCTAGGGGAAGACACGCTCTTATTCCACTCAAGAGTTACACACCTAGCCAGAAGCTGGCACACAGGTTGTAGCATCCTGAAGCTGTGTTTGAGAGAAGGGGTGTGTGAAAAGGTGACTCATTATGATTTGGCTCTCATTACCCATGAAATGGCTGGTTAATAACCATCTTTTTTAAGTCCAGTTCCAAGCGCCTTGATACCTTCTGACCTTGGGTACCAGGATGCATAGCGTACACACATACACTATGGCTAAACACTCACGCAGAGGCTGAAATCAGAAAGACGTGTGTGGGTCTTTATATTAGCACTTTCCTTCCAGCATCAAAATCACACTTGAAATTAGTAAGTAATGGCTTTCCCCAGTAATTTGTGGCTTCTTTCTCAGGCTCGCTCACGTTTTGTTTCTTCATCTAGTTGGCGTACAAAAATCACTTGTAGTCATGTCTTCCCATTGTTTCTTTTTTCCCGAATGCTCTTTACCTTATTTGATATTTGTATGTACATCTCCTTTCCAGGCCCTTCCATGCTCTCTCTGTGCAGTTTCGTTGGCCTTAGCTTTTTTAGAGAATGCAGACTCTTTCTTATTACTCTTCTCTTGCTCTAAATTTCTCTTTGGAAATTCTGAGCTTATTATGAAGCAACTGTCTTCCTGCATGTAATAGAAAAATCGGTTAGTAACTAAGTTCACCACTGACAAGTGGATGAGTGCTACATCTATTCCTCAAAGTCCAAATAAACACCTACACTATTTTCTCACATGACAGCCTTCATATCACACGAGACTAATTAAATATTCATTACAAAGTATTTTAATGGGAGGTAGAAAGATCACTCAGTGGTTATGAACACTGGCTTCTCTTCCTTATGGAGGACTAAGATTCAAATCCAAGCACCCACATGTATATTACTCTAGTTCCAAGGGACCTATGCCCAATTCCGGCATCCCCAGGTATCAGGCATGCACATGGTATATAGACATACCTGCAGGCATCAACACCTACATACATAATACTGAAAATTAAACAAAAACCTTAAGAATGGAGCCATGCATAAGCCTATAGCAGGAGCAAACAGTGCTGGCAGATTAATCCACTGGTCTATGGTCTCAGGGTTCCTTGATATCTGTGATAAAATGGATAAGTGGAACTGACTTCTGGCCTCCACACATATATACCCATACCTATACCTGCATAAAATATTCAAAGCTGGGGCTATAGCTCAGTGGTAGGATGCCTTGTCATAAATGTGAATGCATAGACAAGGTCCTGAGCTTTGAATCCGACAGGGACAAACAGAAGAGCCGCAAAAAAAGAAAAAGGCTCATTATCAAATATTCTAAGAGTATTTTCATTCTTGTTTCCTACATTAAGTTTAAATGGAATTTTAATAGAAACCACTGTATACAGCTTTTACATTCCATAAACAGTGAAAATCAGCCACTTACAACCAATCTGATATCACATCCAGACTCGGGATTTGTTGCCTCATCTTCTGTTCTGTAACGTTAAGTAAATAACTGTCACAAATCTTACCTCTTTATATTCTAACACTACTGAAATCGATGCTCTAAGGAAAGCATAACATCCTGCCTGTAACTCTCCAAACTAATGTCCTGTGCATATACCCAATAAACAATCCTACAAGTGCTAGGTAGGATTACATGTTTAAGCATTATCACTGGATGGTTAGTCCATCAACATGTCTTTAATCCTAGCACTTGGGAGATAGAGGTAGGTAAATCTGAGTGTAGGCCAAAGCCACAAAGTTGTGAGACTGTCTCAAAACTAGTTATGTGGAGTAATAGATATTTAAGTTAGCTTTAAAACACACACACACAAAACACAAACCCAGGAACAAATAACTCAAGGTCCAACTTACAAAGGCTCTTCAATAGGAGAAAGAGGACCATCATCATCCATATACTTGTGTCTCCGGCTGTCAAGGTCTTCCTTTTCTAAATCTTCCCCAGCATGCATTTGCTCCAAGCATTCCTTAAGGTGTTGCTCATACTTCAGTTTTTCAATGTGGTGAAAAAATCCTCTTGCAACAGCTTGCTGCAAGTTAGATACACAATTCCTTAAATTTTAGAATATCAAATATTAATGATAATCAAGCTTGAAATTCTACAAGGGGCTGGGCGAAATATTAATGACAATCAAGCTTGAAATTCTACAAGGGGCTGGGCGACGGCTCACTGTACATCAAGACCACATTTGGAAGCACAGAAACCATGTGAATGCTGAGTGTACACAGTGGTTCTACTGTAACTAATTCCAGTCTTGGAAGGTCAAGACAGTACCCCAAGAACAAGCTGAATAGGAAGACAACCTAAATTAGCAAGTTCTGCTAGGTTTGCACATGCACACACATGAAAAGAATGACTACATTAATCTTTCCTGATTACAAATTCCAAATAGGATCATTTGTATTTTTGTAACATTTAATGCTCAAATATTTGAAAACCCTAATTAATACCTGGGTACTTGAGTATTCCTGATTTCATGCATATGGGTGTTTTGACTGCCTGTATATCAATGCACTACTACATGCCTGGTGCCCTCAGAGACCAGAAGAGAGCATCCCTGGGGTTATAGATGTGAGAGACCATGTAGGATACTGGACATTGAACCTGGCTACTCTGGAAGAACAGCCAGTGCTATGTATCTCTCCAGCCCTTGTCCTAGTTAGCTTTAACTCAATTTGACATTGCTCAGAATCACCTGAGAAGGGATTCTCAACTGAGGGACTGCTACTATTATTATGTAGAGATTGCCTAGATTGTAGGTGGCACCATTCCTTGGGCAAGGGCTCCTAGGTTAACAATGCACATGACCAGCTAGAAAGCAGCATCTTTCACGTTCCTATTCTGCAGCCCTTTCTGGATACTTCCAAAAATGGGCTTTAAGAAATGATAACCTTACTTTGAAATGACAGGTTTGACTTGGGCTACTGAAAAGGTACCTTGAGTATTGTATGCTTGAGAGTAGTTTAGACAGCAAGATGAAGGAATTTTCTGCATATAAACAATCTTGGAGCATTATTCTCTAAATTTTTGCAGATTTCACTCAGAAACACTTGAAGACTGGAGCACACTTCACATAGAAGCCATTGTTTGTCAAAGTAACAGTGTTCCAGGTGCACCTCAACTAAGAATGGCCAACAACCACACCTTTAATCCCAGAACTTGGGAGGCAGATTTCTATGAGTTCAAGGCCAGCCTGATCTAAAAAGTTCTAGAACAGCCAGAGCTATTACAGAGAAACCTGGTCTTGAAAAAAAAGGGGGGGGCGTACATAAACATTCCATTTTATCTAGTGTATTTGTCTACATGAGAATGACTCACCTCGTACGTTAAAATTTTCTTCCAAGGTAAAGGTTTTCTTCCATTTTCAGATTCTAAGAATGGAAACACAGCTCCTTTGTCTTTAATTTGTTTGATATCTATTTGTGACCTTCTAGGGTTTCTAGCATTTTTTATTCCAGGTGGTCTTCCTCTTGGTCTTAATTTTGGCTTATACTTTCTCTTTTTCCGTTTCCTTTTCTTAAATCTTTCAAAAATAGCCTTCAAAGTCAGAGGCTTTGGCTCTAGAGAGGAGTCACTTGAGGAGTCAGTCTCAACCCTTGCCGGTGAAATGACACATTCTGCAGTAGGATGTCTTTGTCTTTGTGTAGGTGAAGGAACACACTGTGTTTTAAATAAGCTATCAGAGGAGTCATCACTAAAAAACAAACAAATAAACTGCATTACTGAATTATCACTAGAAACAATTCTCATTCCTGAGTGGCAAGGCAGCTCACAATCATTAGTAACTCCCGTTTCCCGGAGCTCCACACACACCCTCTTCTGATGAGAGCACAAGGAACACATGAGACTGCAGCAAAGCACTCACCCATCGGACAAATCGTTAAAAATTCCAATGTGCCTTTCTTCCAAAGCCAACACCCCCCCCATCATACCCAACACTTTAGAATGGACTAAGTACCAGTCAGTGTGACACACTAAGCCACCGTGTCCTGGCCATCATATCTAAAGCACACAGCTATTTAAAATGTTCAATTTTATCTTCCAAAAGAAGCTCCAAATCATCTGCTTAACTTTTCTAAACCTTCCACTACCTACCTACTAGACAAAAATAGGCCAATTTAGGAAAACGTATATGTTTTCCTAAAGTAAGACTATGCCCCACTTTTACATATTCAGGTTGGGGAGTTATCTGCAGCAGTTTGCAGAGTGTGTTATATGCCTTTAATCCCAGCTCTTAGGAGGCAGAGGCAGGATTATCTGAATGAAACCACCCATGGCCACCTACTGAGACCTTTTCTAAAAAAAAGGAACAGGTGAATCTAGGTATTTACACACAAAAGGTGCCTTACCTTTGGTTTCCAATGTCCCCAGCTCTATCAGATGTCATGCAGTCAACAGAATTCACTCCTGGTTGAGCCATCACTTGCTCTCTGCCTTATCCAGTTTTCTGCAATTACAAATTTCAGTGTGATGCACCTTCCCGAACACCCAGTATTCTACTGAAAAGTTCGACATACTCCATACCACATGAATTTAGGTAAAATTAATTGATCTAAGAATAGTCCACTTTAGATCATCTTTAAAAACCTTCAAGTGAGAAGCTCAGCAGTTCAGAGTAACTTTCCAGATTGAGTTCCCAGCACTCACTATGGGTGGCTCACAACTTTCCAGCTCCATGTTTTTTTGGCCTCCTGGATACCCCCACATATGTGGCATACATTCACATTACTTTTTCAATCTACAAGTGAAAGCAAAGAAACCACATTCCAATGCAGTTTGTTTTTTCTCTAAATCTACCTAACAAGAGCACCTGAGTGGCTTTACCAGCAGCCAGCCACAGTATTGCATTACTAATTTCAAGGCGAACCCTTGCAAGGCTGAAACAAGAGCGTCATCATCAGTTCGGGCAGTTGAAGTATACAGATAATGGCTCACAATTACTGTTCAAAATCACTGTAATCCCAAGAGTCAGGGAAGAGTGTACAAGAATCTCTAGGGTGAGGCTGGAGAAATTGAAATGGGTAACAGCGAAAATAACTAACAGAAATGGCTTAGCATTAAGAGTACTGGCTGAGCTGAGCGGTGGTGCACGCCTTTAATCCCAGCACTCAGGAGGCAGAGGCAGGCGGATCTCTGTGAGTTCGAGGCCAGCCTGGCCTACAGAGTGAGTTCCAGGATAACCTGGGCTGTCTCGAAAAACAAACAAAAAAAGGAGTACTGGCTGCTCTTCAGGGCACAGAAATTGGATTCCCAGCACCAACATGGCAGCTTAAAAAGGGCTGTACCTGGCCAGGTGGTGGTGGTGCACGCCTTTAATCCCAGTTCTAGGGAGGCAGAGGCAGGCAGAACTCGGAAACCAGCCTGATCTACAAAGATGCTAGGACTGCCAAAACTGTTACACAGAGAAATCCCGTCTCCGAAAACCAAAGGGGGAGGGGCCGTAACCAGTCCTAGTGGATTATGTGCTCTTCCGTGGGCAGTGCACGCACGTGGTTCAGACTCAACAGGCAGGCAAAACACCCACACATACAAAAGGGATAAAAAAACTTCAACGTTATCCTTGGCTACACAAATCCTAGAACTAAACTAATCATAACCTTCAAGGATAAGAAAGCCAGTTGACTAAGACTTAAGATTGTGAAATAACCACTATATGAATTGTTTTTTATATTAACCCATCAAAACACCAATGTGCCATACTTGGCCTGTTTGCACCAACGATATGTATGTGTGGAAATTCTAAGGTAATTGCAAACTACAGTACAGCAATCTATCTGGAAATCAAATTCTTTCAAATTCTGAAACTGCAAGTGTGGAAGCCACGTGGTGACTGCCGAAAAACTGGTGCGAATATATGCCGTGGGCCGACCAACGAGACCTTCTAAGCCCCAAGAGATGTAGGCAGGCAGCACAGGACACTAAAAAAACCCTTCCTGGCCGCACACACCTTGTCATCTCCCGACAGCGACCGGGAGCCACGCGCGGCCCGAGAAGCCCCGGAGCCCGGCCCGTTGCGCCTCACCCGACAACTGCACCGACTCCGTGCGGAGAGCCGCCCAAAGCGCCCACTCTTCGGTCGCTCCACACCCGAGAGCCCGATG
>CABHPP010127648.1:42268-61564 GCA_902168425.1 Peromyscus attwateri | reverse complement strand
AGTGTCCCAGATGTACAGTGTGACCTGGTGGGATCCTCATCTTTTACGGTGGACAGTGTCCCAGATGTACAGTGTGTACAGATGTACAGTTCCAGACACATGGTGGACAGTGTCCCAGATGTACAGATGTACAGATGTACAGTCCTAGACACACAGATAGGCAGCAGCTGCTCTAAGGTCTTGCTTGTCTATCATAATCTTGGCATCTAAAGTCCCACGTGTGACAGTTGTTGATGGTCCTGGGTTGAGTGCCCTTTCCCTGATCCAGAGACTGAGAGGAGGACAGCCCTCGACTTGGCCTTCCTTAGGTGGAAGGACACCCGCTATCAAGACTACCCGTTAGTGTTTTATAAAGGGCAAGTGAATGCCCCCAAAGAAAAACAAATCAAAATCAACCAAAACCAAACCTAGAAAATATTCTGGGACCTCTCCAGTCTTTCTGTCTCCTAGTTCCCCTGCACACAAGGATTCTGAGAGTATTAACATGACTAATGGATGCTAAGGCTGATGATTGTGTTTCAGAATTGCTTTTTGTCATGATTTGAAAATATTTCCAAGAAATATTGGGATGGATTGACACAAATGAGCATAAGCTATTTTCTTCTAAGACACCATTGATCATTGACCCAACCATTGATTAAATAACTGGGGGGGGGGGGGGAGGAAGCATTGCATCATTAATTGTTTAAGTTGACGTAAATCACACTGGTAAATTTTCATGTGCTGTTCAAGTTTGCTGAAAGTGGGCTTTGCGGGCAAGAGGTTCCAGAGTCCAGAGGCTTCTCCCATCCCTCTGTGCTGGGTCTGGCTGGCTCGGCTCCCTATAGGAGAACATCAAATAGATGAGGGTGTTAGACATGTTGCATCCTTGAGAAACTGATCCCAGCAGAGAGTGCTTTTGTTTACACTGTAATGGAGAGGAAGCCAGGAGTTACACCTCAGGGACAGGTCAGCTGGCTATTCCCCCGACTCTGAGCTTCCCTGTCTGCTCTGATGTGGGCTACTAACCACAGCTGGATGCTGTGAGCCCTGATTTCACCATGTTTTGTTATCTGCCTATTGTGTCTCTAGCTACTTGTTGCTCTCTCTTTTACTTTTGTTTCTACATACTTAACAGACCCACCCACTCCAAACCCAAGTCCAGCTCTCCTAGGTCATGCCCACACCTCCAGCAGGCTGTGCATTCTCGATCAATGTCCTTGTTTCACCGCTGCAGAAAAACTCTCTAAACTCAGGACTCGGTACACTCTGTCCACAACAGCAGCTCTCTCTGGCCCACAAGTGGCCTCAAACCTCTTCCAGATCCTTTGGTTAATAACAACTACACTGAATACCAGACTTAAGGAAGGCTGAGGGGGCACGTGAGGAGGCTCAGTGGATAACGGCTCTTGACACGGAGCCGGACGAGCTGAGTTCCATTCCTGGAGACCACAGAGCAGGAGAAAACCGGCATGTGCACATGCATGAACACACACACACACACTAAACAAATACATGTAAAATTCTGAAAAAAGAGGAGTGTTTAAAATTTTTTGTTAAGAACATAGAGAAGATGGGTTAGTGGGTAAGAGTACTTGTTAAGCAAGCAAGAGACCTGAGTTCTAATTCCCAGCACCTACAGAAAAACTGAGACAATGGAGTTCCAGGAGCTCCCTAGCCAGCCAGGCTAACTGACCTCAGAATGTTTCTTCAGGGTTAGTCAGAGAGTCTTTCTCAAAAAAGGTGGAACATGAGTTGCAGAGTGATACAGGAAGACACTCGCTGTCCTCCTCTGGCATCCACATGTAATGTACAAGTGTATACATTCACCATTCATATATGCATGCACATAACACACACAAATGAGAGAGGAGAGAATAAGGCTGGGCATGTAGCATGTAACAGAGTGCTTGCCTAGCATTCGTGAAATGCTGGCTTTGGTCAGAACTGGATAAACCAGGTATGGTGGCACATATTTATAATGCCAGTACTTTGGAGGTGGAAGCAGGAGGATCTGAAGTTCAAGGTCATCATCAAAGCTACCTAGTGAGTTCAAAGCCAGTGTAGGGTACATGACACCCTATCTTTAAAAATGCAGCTGGGTGGTGGCGCACGCCTTTAATCCCAGCCCTTGGGAGGCAGAGGCAGGCAGATCTCTATGAGTTCAAGGCCAGCTTGGTCTACACAGTGAGTTCCAGGACAGCCAGGACTGTTTCACAGAGAAACCCTGTCTTGAAAAACCAAAAAGAAAAAAAAAAAAAAAAGCAGAATAATATCACCCAATAACCTGAATTCCTAGGTAAACACATGTTGTAGAATTAGGGGGATTAAAAATAAAAGTTTTAAACTGTATTCGAGACCCAAGACTAACATCAAAATCATACACGGAAAGTCAACAAATGACCTTACCTGCCCTGTGAGGATGAGATGCTCAGAGGTGGCCTGGCAAGGAATCTGGAAGCCAGTTCCTTTATCATGACTAGGAAGAGGAAGGGGAGGGAAGGCCAGAGAGCAGAAGGAACCCTCAGCACAGCAGGTGATTTTGTGTAGCCTTCTGACTCTGCTGTTGTAGCGCTGGAAGAAACTGCTGGAGCAGGTGTGCTCAGGTGTCTCAGGCTGGGGACAGCTTAGTAGTAACGCACTTGCCTAGCATGCGTGGGGCTGTGCCTAGCGTGCGTGAGGTTGTGCCTAGCGTGCGTGGGGCTGTGCCTAGCGTGCGTGGGGCTGTGCCTAGCGTGCGTGGGGCTGTGCATTCAATGGTCAGGAGCTCGGAAGGAGGGAAAATGAGACAGAAAGCGGAGGGCAGAAAGGACTGGGCCAGGTGGGTTCTGCTATCAGCTGTCAGTACACCACCCAGCTCCCTTTTTGCCTGTCTGCTCAGGCGTGGACTGTGTGAACAGGCTCATATGGATTCCAAACTTTATTCATATGTATAATTGATAAATGATTTATATAATTTATGTTATTTATTCATAATAGTTATAATTTATATATTTTCTTTACAATTTTGCTATGGGAAGCCACTGAGGTTTTCTTCTCTAGGAATGACATGATAATAAAAATGCTATTTTTTTTTTTTGAGAGAAAGAGAGGATCTCATTATGTAGCTCTGGTTGGCCTGGAACTCACAGAGATCCAACTGCCTTTGCCTCTTGAGTCCTGGGATTAGAGATGTGCCCACCATACCTGGGAAAATATTTCTTATTCACGTATTCAAAGTATTTATTGAATGCCAATTATTTTTAGACATAACTATGAGACCTGTTTTTGTATCCCAGGAACTCAGTGTTTAGAACAACAGGAGATACCAGGCGTGGAGAAAACCTTAGCATAAAATGGGATTTTTGTGACAAAGCAGTACATTTGCGTCCTTCCAGTCAACCATGCTAAGAACTGTGGAGGAACTACAGCTGGGCACTACATTCCACTCAAAGTGTTTGCTGAGACAACCTGGTAATGACCACAGGGGAGTGGACTCAGTGACCACAACTTTACGACGATGAACAGTCTGTCTTATAGTAAAAAAATGATTTTTAACTGAAATGCAGAAGAGTATATAAGATGATTCTAGATCAGCTGAAAAGTGCAGGCAGAGAGCGTTCGAAAGAAACGGAGCCATGTCAACTCTGGCTGGGGGTGCCAGGCTCTCATACCTAACACTTCTGCATTTTCCTTCAGCATAATCCACATATTTTAAAAAGACAGTAAGCGAGTTTTCAAAGGATTGTGAGAGCGAATGCTCCACACTTGCATCTGAAAAAAAAAAAAGAATAAATTTAAAACGGACTCAGTGGCATAATCTAGCCATTGGTTGTTTGTCCATGCCTGATCCATTTACGCAGTCTGAGACTCTCCTGTATTCTATCTGCTGGCACCAGGTGCAGTGTTGGAGATGTAAGGTAAAGGTAATGGAATCTCCAATGATCATAGATTGTCCAGGAAGAGGTACTGGAATATGAACTCGAGCTAGACTACAGTGTGGTTAGTGCAGCGTCATTTGAAGGGCTAAATGAAGGCAGAGGAGGGGAAGCCCATCTCTACCCAGGCAGTGGATGGGAGGGATGGGAGGGAGAAAAGAGGAGTCAGGGTGGGCCGTCTGAAGGATGGACAGGACAATGGGAGGTGGCGACAGGAAGTGAGGAAGGAGGGGATTGTGGAGTGAGGCAATGTCCAAAATCATCTGTTCTGCAGGAACTGAAGTTATTTCTACACTCATGGTTATGAGGGTGGAGCAGCAGCTGGAGATGAGGTTGGGAAGGAAGGCAGAGACCCGTTGGGGGCATTCGCTCACCCACAAATCCAGTGGCTGCAACTGTCAGGAAGAGCCCAGGAGTTATCTGCTGGGTGAGCTCTGACCAAAGGCGAAAGCCAGGAGAGGAAGCCCTAGTCCTGGCTGCAGATCCCGTAGCTCTACGGCCCAGGGCTGGGATATAGTTGGCAGGCAAAGAAGGCAGCGTGTGGGCAATATACTAGGGAGCAAGCCTGAGGCACCATGGCAGCAGTAAGGGTTCATCTAAAGGAACTGGGGGGAGGGTGGTGGTAGACTCAGCCTCGTGGCAGCTTTGTGTTCCTAGAAACTAAAAGCGTGTGATGGGAAACTGCTGGGAGTTCTGGGAATGATGTGATGGATCGAGTCTGTATTTACAGAAAGAGGCCTGAAAGGAGCCTGCAGCCTGGATTGGGAGAGAGTCTGATGAAGGCCGGGGCAACTGAGTGGCGGGACGATGAGATGGAGGACCGGTCAGATGGTGGAGGGACCCAAGCGGTTCAGTATAATTAGCATGTTGTTTGTCCTGGTGGAAGCCTTTGACTGTGATGTAGCAGTCACCTATGTGAGTGCTTGATGTTGGGTAGGATACGTGCTGATAGCTGCCTGTGCAGGGCATGCCATGTCAGAAGTCTGATTAGAGTGCACTCCCCGTTGCCCAAACATTTAGTGAGTCAGTTCAAATTATAGACCTATTTCAGTATGAGAATCAGCAATTTCTGGAAGTTGGTGGTTTGCTCTTCAGCTTCTTTTGAAAGTGTCCCCTGGCCCTGATCTAACCATTATGAAGCACCTGATGTGTGTCCCTCCATAATTCCTATGTTCCAGGGTGACACTGTTAGGACATAGGGACTTTGGGAGTTGATTTGGTTGCGAGGGCAGAACCATTGTGAGTGGCATTAGAGATCTTATAAAAGGCCCCAGAGAGAAGCTGTTCCTCCTCTACCATGTGAGGATATATTGGAAAGCTGCAGTCTAGGAATCAAGAAAGGCCTTTTGATCTTAGACGTACTGGGTCCAGGCTGTGAGAAGTGGCTTTGTGTTGTTGATAAGCCCCCCAGAGTATGGTATTTTGTTAGAGCATCCTGAATAGACAGACCAACCCAAAAGATCTCATGCTGCAAGGTAGGAAGGGGAACGCTTAGAGAACGACACAGGTATGTCTAAGGGATTCACACCAGCTCATCAGGACCCCCCTGGCCCAATCGGGGACACTTTGGGCCAACATATATGATAATATAGGGTTGCAGTTACTGAATAAAATACTAACTTAGGAATGTGCAGTTACAGACAGTCAAACAGCCGTAGAGAGAGATAGCCTTAAAGACAGCAGAAAGCCAGTGAGTGAATGTTTGCAGAAAATGGTTTTAGAAAATAAGAATGAAGACACCATCTTAGTAACAGTGGAGTTAGAGAAGTGTTAAAACCAGCAGGTAAAAATGGGAGGTCTTTGATCCACTTGGACTTGAGTTTTGTGCATGGCGACAGATATGGATCTATTTGCAATCTTCTGCATGTTGACATCCAGTTATGCCAGCACCATTTGTTGAAGATGCTTTCTTTTTCCCATGGGTAAAAATGGGAGAAAAGGGATTTACATAGTTATAAAGTATAATTCCACAGACACATGAATTACTAAGTGGATATCACCTTAAGGAATAAATAGACTGTGTGGAACCCAATGTGCTGGAAAGAGAAAAAAACAATTTTTTTTGTCATTTTTCTGTACAAAAGCACAAAAGCCATCCTTAATCCTGAGATTATGGCACACAAATCCAAATCAAGGAACATTCTACAGAGTGGGCTACAGTTTTAAAATCATCAAGGTCAAGAATGGAGAATGGAGAGTTGTATGAGCTTGCAAATTCTCAGGAAAAATTACAATGGTCAGAAACATAGTATTACTGTAGATGTCATCTAGGTCTAGGATGTTAAATAATGGATGTGCTACTATGTTGATTATTGAATATCTACAAAATGTTAGCATTAGATAATAAAAACAAACAAGGGATGAGTATGTTTAAAAATTCAGTGTGTGGGTGCACGTTTGTCTGCAGATGTGTGTGTGTGTGTGTGTGTGTGTGTGTGTGTGTGTGTTGGGATAAATCCTCTAGTGTGAGGTGGCAGCATCCAGACATTATCCCACAGTGTTGACTCCACCTACAAAGTCTATGATCTAGGTGCCTGGAACTCTGTTAACACCGGATAAGAGTGAAGATTCGTTTCTCAAGACTCCTCCAGGCTCCTAAAGGTTAGAAGGAAATGCAGAGGAAGCCAGGGACATGCATTCAACCTTCCACTGAGCTCCAGAGAAGCACAACAGTAATGGCAAAATCCTTCCCTGAGCAGCTAGCTGGGCAGAGCTCTCTTCTTCACCTTGAGGGCACCCTGAAGACAGAGTACCAGGAGCTACCCATGGACTTAAAATAAAACCCAATTGGGCGAGAACACTGGGACAGAAGGGAGCTGGGTCAAAAGATGGTATGTGTGAGGGACACCAGAACTCCAGGAAGCACACACTGTGAACAGAGCAAATTAAAGCACAAGGGGCTGAGAAGTAGTCCTGTTGGTAGAGTCCTTGTGTAGCATCCATGAAAGCACATGTTCCATCCCTAGCACTGAATAACCCAGGCATGGTGGAGCACTTGCTTGTTGCTAGAGTTTTCCTGCCTGACCCACAGTCAGGACAAATCTCTCTCACCTGCCAGTCCCACAGCCGCTCAGACCCAACCAAGTAAACACAGAGACTTATATTGCTTACAAACTGTATGGCCGTGGCAGGCTTCTTGCTAACTGTTCTTATATCTTAAATTAATCCATTTCTATAAATCTATACCTTGCCACATGGCTCGTGGCTTACCGACATCTTCACATGCTGCTTGTCCTGGCAGTGGCTGGCAGTGACTCCCTCTGCCTTCCTGTTCTTTTAATTCTCTCTGTTAGTCCCACCTATACTTCCTGCCTAGCCACTGGCCAATCAGTGTTTTATTAGCAACACATTTGCCATACAGAACATCCCACAGCACTTCCCCCCCCCTTTTTTTTTTCAAAAAGGAAGGTTTTAACCTTAAAGTAAATTACATATAATTTGGGAATTTGGGCGTAGCTTCTCTTACTACTTCCTGCTGGAGGGGGCCACTGTATCTTATGGGGACACAAAGAAAATTTTAGAATTATGGAGTAGTCTGTGAGGGTGTATTGTCTGAGCCAGTTGCCTTGAAACGGTTCTGGATGTTGGATCATCTGGGCCATGGTGTCATCGGAGACCTTTCAGGTGGTCTTGGCTGGTCAAACCTGATGTATCTTAATCTGGAACAAATCCATAGCCTCTGGCTTTCTGTGGAAACAAAATCAGAGCCTCCTTTCCATTGCAACATATCCTTACATCCAAATTTTGAAGTCAAGGTATCTTTAAAATATACATATTGGTTTAACTCAGCTTCCTTTACAATCAAATATCTCTCTGCAGTTAAGAATCCCAAAGACAACACAATGCAGATTCTCTGTGTGATATCCATCTTTACGTGGCTTATATTTTATACTACCTTTACTGTCTCTTTAAAGACTTTATTTTTCAAAACTATCTATTTCTTTATATAACTGTATATATCACCTTTTTTCGTCTCTTTCAAGCCTACGTATTTTTTTTACACACATTTTAAAGCATTTAAAGTCTTGTTCCATCTGAATCTGTCTTATTGTGAACCTGTTGCTTTAAACTGCAGCATTCTAAGACTGAAATGGTGCTGTGGCTGCTGGCTCCGCCCGCCTCAGCTTCCCACCATGGTGGTGGTACTTTACCGCTAGCTCTGGGAGCTATCGTGGGTCTATGCTTTTTATCCAAGCAGCGTTTAGCTCAGAAACCTCTTTTTGTTTTGTACTAGCAAAGGGTAAATCCACCACGCAGCTTAATGTGCCACTTGCAGATGCCTCATTCCCGCCATACTGCTGGTCAAACATGCACGCCAGGAACCCACCATACAGTAGCTCAAGCCCGCAGGCTGCGGCTAACTTGAGAGAGACAACTAGGAAGCTGTTTTAGCTCCGTTTTAGAATCTTCTTTTTACGCTTTCTCAGGTTTTAAGTGGAAATTCCTGGCCCACGTTCTGGCGCCATTTGTTGCTAGAGTTTTCCTGCCTGACCCACAGTCAGGACAAATCTCTCTCACCTGCCAGTCCCACAGCCGCTCAGACCCAACCAAGTAAACACAGAGACTTATATTGCTTACAAACTGTATGGCCGTGGCAGGCTTCTTGCTAACTGTTCTTATATCTTAAATTAATCCATTTCTATAAATCTGTACCTTGCCACATGGCTCGTGGCTTATCGGCATCTTTACATGCTGCTTGTCCTGGCGGTGGCTGGCAGGCAGTGACTCCCTCTGCCTTCCTGTTCTTTTAATTCTCTCTGTGTGTCCCGCCTATACTTCCTGCCTAGCCACTGGCCAATCAGTGTTTTATTAGCAACACATTTGCCATACAGAACATCCCACAGCACTTGCTCTCTCAGCAATTAGCAAGTGGAGGTAGGAGGAACAGAAGCTCAAGGTCACTCTCCCAGCAAGGCCAGCCCAGGCTCCACGAGCCTCTATCTCAACCAGCCATCCAGCCAACCAACCAACCAACCAAACAACCAACCAACCAAACAAACAAACAAACAAACAACCAAACAACTATCAAACAAAAATAAGAATTCCTGAGATAATTTGAGACTCACTTTTTAGTTTCATTAATTGTTCATTAATGCCCATGATTGCATTTTATGTTTCTTCTCAGAAAAGTAAAAAACAGATTTTCAAAATTGAATTCTGGGAAAGCAATATTTCAAAATCTTAGAATTCAGATACTGGATTTCAATAAAAATGAGAAGTCAACCAAGTATGGTGGCGTATACTTTTAATTCCTGACCTTGGGAGATGGAGGCCAGAGGATCAAGACTTCAAAGCCAATGAGTTCAAGGACATTCTGGACTACATGAGGCCCCATCTCAAAAAACCAGAAAGTCAGGCAACATAAACATTTGTATTTCTACATAAGTGTATTCTGATGATGAATGAAGTGCAATGTGGGTAGTAATGGTTAAAGAGAAGTGTATTTAACCAAAGCCTAGTTGTCCCATACCATGTAATCAGAGCCATTCATGAACACATGATGAGTTAACAATGGAAATTCCTATCCAGTGTTCCAAGCCAAAAAAAAAATGTGTTTGCCATTTATCAAGCTTCTCACACAATTTTAATTTTTATGAGGGTAGAACCATAGATCTCCCTAGTCTATAATCAGAAAGTAATCATGTCAATAAATCTCAAGATTCAAACAATGGGTAGCTAAAACTTCAGTCTTGCCTTATTTTTTCTAATAAATTAGAACAAATTTAAAGAAATAAATTCACTAGAATCTAACCTACGGTAATATTCCATTTGGGATAGAAATTATCAGTGTGTCCTTAGGTGTAAGTGATGTTTTTGATCTCAGGAACCCCTTTCTAGAGTGTGTGTATCATGACTGAGGTAGCCCGAGTTACCAATCTTTTGGATTACTTATATCCACAAGAGAAAGAGACACCATAGCTGTGCAATCTCAGATAAGCTGTTTGGCCTTTCTAAACTTTAGTTTCCTTCTTTATGAAACGAGGATGCTAAAATCTACTCTACTGAGTCATGTGGATTGCATGAGAATGTGCGTTGAATGCTTAGCATACAGTCTGGAACATAGAAAGTAATGGAGAGATTATTGTGATCATTGTATGAAATTATGTTCATATAACATAAAATTATAGTTTAACACCATATTAATTATTACAACCACAAAGTGTGCGTCATCTACAAAGCTTTTTAATGCCTCTCCCTCTTGACCTGAATTGCACCAACTAGGCTGAGATCTAGCAGAAGTGTGTAGAGTTCCTGGGTGCTTCTAACAGTGCACTCTGCCTTTTCCCTCAGACTCTTTCCTTTCCCGACCTTTATGATTCTAAACTTATCTCCTCTCCCCAGCACCCAATCGTTCTCATTTAAAGGGCTTCCTGGGGTCTCCTTCCTTCCTCCCTCTCTTCCTTCCTTCTGTCTGTCTTTCCTTCTTCCTTTCTTCTTGGGTTACTTACATCCACAAGAGAAATAGACACCGTGCCCACGCAATCTCACATTTCACTCATTTCAGACTCCTCACACCCACAAGACTTAATATAAACTGCAGAGAGCAATCGACAGATATTCATTCTGGCAAAGAAATGATAGCAGTAGTAAAAATATTGACCCAGAAGCAAAATTGTATTTTGCAATCATAAGTATTCGCTGCCCCACCCCCACCCCACCAAGAAACCCTAGGATTTTTTGGAAAATGCTAGTTTGCAGCTTCAAGCTGTTTAGATGAAAAATACAAGCAACATCAGCAAAAGAGACGAAGCAGGCACTTTTAGAGATGATAATTACACGTGAGGCTGCTTTATTATAGCTCTGCAGGTCTAATCATGCTCTCGATTCCACAAAATGTCATAGAATCAGGACTGAAAAGGGCTCAGATGCCTTTCAGTCACGGTGTCTAAGGAGGCGAGAATTGAAGCTTTTGCAAACACGTGCTTACCCTGTAGTTTTCTTTTAAAATACCCAAGAAAGGAGGTGTGTATGTGTCTGTTATTGTGTGAGTGTGTAGTGTGCGTGTGTGTACATATGTTTTTGTGCATGCACATGTGTGGAGGTTACAACTTCAGGTACTATTCCCCAGGAACCATTCGCCTTGACTTTTTTTGTTTGTTTAAGAAAACAGTTTATTAAGTATATTGCAACAGACTAAGAAGTCATTAGAGTAATGTTTGCAGAACACCTTAATTTTTTTTTTTTTTGAGACAGGTATACACTGTGCAGTTTTGACTGGCCTGGAACTTGCTGTGTAGACCAGGCTGGTCTCAAGCTCACAGTCAGTCACCTACCTCTGTTTTTAGGGTGCTTAGATTAAAGGAGTGTGCCACCACATCCTGCTGGTCCACCTTGACATTCCTTTTTTTTTTTTTTTTTTAAATATGAGCTTTCTGGGGCACGCAGTTGAACTAGGCTGTCTGTCTAGCGACCCCAGGAATCCTCCTGTCCTTGGCTCTCTCCAGTGGTGGATTACACATTTATGCCACCACACCTAGCTTTTACATGGGTGCTGGCATTCGAACCCACGGACTCATGCTGCTTATCTCTTCATTTGAGTATGCACTTGTAGGATGTGGGCGAGTCTCATTCTTGACTAGAATATTAACAAGCGTAATGCTTTTGTCTCTAGGCAGCTTGTCAGAGAGTGAGATTTCTCATCATTACATTTTCGTACACTCTTTCACTGTAGTATTTTCCAGACACACATCCCAAACTTTGTTTTCTTTCTCTCTAGTCCTCAGTTCAGGCCAGCACCTACCATCTAAGGTTAGACCCAGAACTGATTATAGGGTTCTAAAAAAGTAAGGCCAGTCCAGATTGTAGCATTCACGGGCTGTTGGGGGAGCTGTGACTCAGTTTCTTGAGCTGCCAGGTGCCAGTTCGCTGTGCTCTGTTGTTGGTGTGAGCACTACCACCAGCATTGTGCTGAAATCCTTGTCTTCCCTTCATACTTTTAGATTTCTACCTCAGCCATTTTGTTCTGCTTCTGGCTATTCTTTTGTGCTTGACTCTTTAGGGCTGAAGGATTCTGGGGCTCAGAACAGTGTATGTGGTGGCTGTCTCGCTGATTCTCATTGGTCAGGTCAAGATATACGAGTTTTGCTAATTCTGATCATTTGGAGGGGGGGTTCCCACCTTCCGTCACCATAAGGAGTTTTGATAAGTGTGGCAGAAGAACCCTGTGAGGCTCAGGGAACCCTGTCACCATAAGGATTTTTGATAAGTGTGGCAGAAGAACCCTGTGAGGCTCAGGGAACAGTATGGGGGGGATCGTTAAATGACTCAGGGCAGGAGATGAGGATGACAAGGGAGAGGAGGGTTTCCAGAATCAAGTACTGTGTGCGAAGACCTGGAGGTGGGGAGAAGGTGGCCGTGTTTGCCTAAGCAAGGGCTGGGTGAATGGAGGAGGAGGAAGCAGGGTGGAGATTGTGTATGTTAGCTTTTTTTTTTTTTTTTCCTTTCGTGTTGTAACGAAGTACCTGAAAAGCAACTTAAGGGAAGGAAGGTTTGTTTGACTCTGGGTTTGTGGATACAGTCCATGTGTCCTGGAAGGATTGGCAGCAGGACCTCGAGGTCGCTGGCCACACCACATCCAGTCAAGCAGCAGAAAGAAT
Organism: Peromyscus attwateri; assembly: GCA_902168425.1. Classification (NCBI taxonomy): domain Eukaryota; kingdom Metazoa; phylum Chordata; class Mammalia; order Rodentia; family Cricetidae; genus Peromyscus; species Peromyscus attwateri. The sequence continues at coordinate 49,071 of CABHPP010127648.1, read as the reverse complement.
CACAGTCCACAGGGTGGTGCCGCACACAGAGTGGCCTTCCTTCCTGTTACACCTCTCTGGAAGCTCCTGCCCAGCCATGCCAGAGGCGAATCTCCTAGGTGACTCCAAGTCCAGTCCAGTTGACAGTGAAGAGTGACCATCACAGCCCCTAATCTTAAAAAAATTGCTTTGTTTTACTTTTTTAAAAAAACTTAATTTATTCTTTGACAATTTCATACTTGTATATAATATATTCTGGTTCTCTCTTCCTCTCCCTGACAAATGTCTTTTTAAGGAGTCTGATAATGAGGAGTTTTAGGAAAGTGTTTGACACTATTATTAATATTTTAGGAGAATTTGCTTTCGCCTGGTATGAAAATTGGAGGACCTGGGATTCCAGGGGCTGGCTGTAGAGATAAGCCAAAAGAGATGCTGGTGCCCTGAGCTAAAGAAGGGGAGAATGGGCGAATCTGAACAATATGGGCAAGGGGGGATGGATACATGAGGTGGGATAGCCTCTGCTCACTGTCAAGTAGAGCAAGGGGGAATGGATACATGAGGTGGGATAGCCTCTGCTCACTGTCAAGTGGAGCAAGGGGGAATGGATACATGAGGTGGGATAGCCTCTGCTCACTGTCAAGTGGAGCAAGGGGGGATGGATACATGAGGTGGGATAGCCTCTGCTCACTGTCAAGTGGAGCAAGGGGGAATGGATACATGAGGTGGGATAGCCTCTGCTCACTGTCAAGCGGAGCACGTGAGGGAAGCACTGAGATGCACAGGTTTCTGACTCACAGTCTGCTTCAGAATAAGTACCATCTAGAAGTGGAGATAATGGCCTTCCAGGTTTTGATAATCCTGTGCTGTGTGATATTTTGTTTGTGTCCTGACAAATAAAGCTTGCCTGGAGATCAGAGGGCAGAGCTAGCCACTAGTTAACCATAGAGGCCAAGCAGTGGTGTGCTGTGGGATGTTCTGTATGGCAAATGTGTTGCTAATAAAACACTGATTGGCCAGTGGCTAGGCAGGAAGTATAGGCGGGACACACAGAGAGAATTAAAAGAACAGGAAGGTGGAGGGAGACACTGGCAGCCGCCACCAGGACAAGCAGCATGTAAAGATGCCGGTAAACCACGAGCCATGTGGCAAGGTATAGATTTATAGAAATGGATTAATTTAAGATATAAGAACAGTTAGCAAGAAGCCTGCCACGGCCATACAGTTTGTAAGCAATATAAGTCTCTGTGTTTACTTGGTTGGGTCTGAGCGGCTGTGGGACTGGCAGGTGAAAGAGATTTGTCCTGACTGTGGGCCAGGCAGGAAAACTCAAGCTACAGTGGTGGCACACTCCTTTAATCCCAGCGTTTAGGAGGAGGAAGTAGGATGATCAGAGGTTCAAGGCCACCCTGGGCTAAATGAGACTGAACCAGTCTAAAAGAAAAACAGAATCTGGTGGCGGTGGTGGTGCACTCCTTTAATCCCAGCACTAGGCAGATGGAGACAGTCTCTTGCCCGCATTTCACCTGAGGATTTGTAGAGGTAAGAAGTTTCTAGTGGCTGCTGCTCTGTCTCTGGGATATTTCAGCTTTCACCCTAATATCTGACTCCAGGTTTTTTATTGTTAAGACTAATAAGGATCACACTTCAGTCCTGCCTTCTGTGTTCTGGAATCCACCAGCTTTTCTGTTGATCAGGTGATTCCTCAGTCTCAGCGCAGACCAGACACACCCCCACGTGACCTGCACGTGACCTGCATGTGACCAGTGTGCGATCACTGTGTGCTTTGAATGGGTCATAACCTGTGTCTGTTTGAAGAAGAGGCGGAGTCTGAGCACTCAGTGTGGGACTAGCCTGGATTACACAGTGAGACCCATCCAAAGCCCGACAAACAGAAAACCTGACACACAGCAAAACGGAGGCCAAAGTGAAGCAACCAGCAAACCATAAAACAAAACAACACAAAACCGTAAAGAGAGGCACTGAAAACACATCACACAATGCTAATTCGGGGGGAGACTGTTCGGGGCGAAAGGACTTGAGCTAGAGCACACAACAGGCCCCTTGGTTGGTTTCTGCAGGGACAGGGGTTTCTAGAGGCAGGGATCAGCAGCTGAGCTACAAAAGCAAGGCAGAGATCACTCCCACTCTGGACAAGAAACATTGCAATGTACTTTCACAAGCTTATTTTAGCAGCATAGCAAAACTCTGACTAATCATTTCTTAAGTATGCCAGGCACTCAAAAAAATACATACCTTAACCCTTCAAGCTGAACATCACTCTCCATTTTACTGGTTGGCTTGGAGAAGTGACATGGCCTGCAGATCCCAGCTGCTAAGTGGCGGGACTTGAATTGGATTTCGGATTTCTTAGAGGCCAAGCTCTCAGTTTATTGCTGTTATCCAAATACTGTGGTTTGGCAGGAATTTCTTTTTTATTTTTATTTTTTTTGTGTATTTACTTCCCTTTTCTTAAACATAGATTCTTTTTTCACACAATATAATCTGAATACAGTTTCTTCTCCTCCTCCTCCACTCCAGTTTTCCCCCACCTTCCCCACTGTCTGGATCCACTCCCATTCTGTCTCTCATTAGAAAAGAACAGACTTCTAGGAGATAACTACCAAACATTAATAAAATAAAATATAAGGAAAAACAAAAACCAGCATATGGTAGTTGGACAAGCCAAGCCAACAGAAAAAATAAACAAGCCCCAAGAGAAGGCACTAGAATCAGAGACCTACTCGTTCACACACTCAGGAGTACCATGAAAGAACTAAACTAAAAGCTATGGTATCTATGCAGAGGACCTGGTGCAGACCCCTGCAGGCCCCGTTCATGCTGCTTCAGTCTCTGTGAGTTCAGATGAGCTTTGCTCAGTTATTTTAGAGGGCCTTGTTCTCCTGGTGTCCTCCATCCCTTCTGGTTCTTATATCTTCTTTCTGCCTCCTCTTCTGCAGTTTTCCTTGAGCTCCGAGGGGTGGGATCTGATGGAGACATCCAATTTAGAGCTGTGTGTTTCAAGGTCTCTCCATCTGTGTCATAATGTCTGGTTATGTGTCTCTGTTCCCATCTGCCAGAGGAGGAATCTTCTCTGATGATGGCTGAATAAGGCACTGATCTATGAGTACAGCAGAATGCCATTAGGAGTCATTTTATTGTTACTTTCATCTGTTAAGACCAGTAGTATTTGGTTTTACCCTAGGTCCCTGGGCTGTCTAGCCTCTGGTTTGTGGTCACCCAAGCAGTGTCAGTATGGGTTCCTTCTCATGGAGTTGCCTTAAGTCAAATCAGACACAGGCTGGTTATCCCACAAGGTTTCTGTCACTGCTGTCCTAGCACATCATGCAGGCAGGACATCATTGCAGATCAAAGGTTTTGTGCTTTTGCTGGTGTTTATGCTTTTTTTTCTGGTAGCCTTCATCAGGAATTTCTAGTCTCCACAGTTCTAACTCTCTTCATGGTGTGTGTGTGTGTGTGTGTGTGTGTGTGTGTGTGTGTGTATGCGTGTGCATGTGTGTGTAGTATCTGTTTTTCTTTGTGTTTGTGTCTCTCTGTGTCTGTGCATATGTGGATATCTCTCTATGTGTATCTCTGTGTATCTGTGTGTACATGTGTGCGTCTGGGTGTACATGTGTGTGTCTGGGTGTATATGTGTATATTTGTGTGTGTCTATGTCTCTCTAGTGTGCAATATACACTTCTTTTTAGTCCATGAAACCCATCCAAATCTTTTTTGGTAGAGTTTAGGAGTGATGGAAGCACAGTTATTTTTCTTACGGACTGCTCTGTATTCTTAGAAAAACCTGTGTGTATGTGTAACTGGAACATAAATTCCCAGCACCTATTTTGCTGATACTCTTGGAATATAAGTAAAGGGTATATAGATTCCTAACCTCCTATTAACCAGGATTCAAGGTGAACAAACACGCAGACAGCCTTTCTTCAGCCTCTGGACGGCATCTTTGCCATGTTATCTCTACGGTACTTGAGTCCTTGCTTGTAAGGTATATTTTAAAATGGAAACATGGTTATTATATCTCATTTTCTGTCTCTCTCACTCCAAGCCCTCTAGCTAAAGTTAGGGTTCAGGTTCTTACTTCTATTGAAACTGTAAATTCCAATTCTTTTTCCCCTTTCTTATTTTTCTGTAAATAGAACCTATTAAAGTATACTACAGTTGTCTTATTTTTTCTCAAAGTACCTGAATTATCAGAAGCAGCTATCTTTGAATAGGGTGCAGGGGTCCTTCATGAGCACTATAATTTTTCTTTGTGCTTTTCCATATTTTGTAATTATAATGATCTCTCTGAGGCCAGGCTTTTTGAGATGGAGATGGATAAAATGGAGCATGTGCCGAGTTACATGTCAGTCTTTACTATTACATTGTACAAACAGATGTATGACAAAATAGAAAACGGAAGCCAAAGCAAGTGTGCTCAGGGCTACTGAGACGGCTCAGCATGAAAGTGTTTGCTGCAAAGCCTAGTGAACTGAGTTCCACCCCAGGGACCATATAGTGGTATGCACATGTATATCACACACACACACACACACACACACACACACAGATAAATGTGAGGTAATTTAAGAGATTAAAACACCATGGCCTTGAGAACAGCAAGATGGTGAGTCACTTCCAGCAGGAGTTACTGCTGTTCTTCCCATGACTTAAAAACGTCTGCAGTGGCAATCCAATGGTTTCTACACCCGGTTTCTGTGGGTGTTCTGTGGGTGTTTGAGTGTCTACCTGCCACGTGTTCCTTTACTGCAGTCTCACCTGGAGGACACTCTGCTCTGCATCAACTCTCAGTTGGGATCTGCAGCTGGCTTCTGGGGTTGCCTGCCGGGTCCTGATTTGACGCTATTACTTTTTATTTGCTCTCACAATGGGGGTGCTCCAGTCAGCTCTGCTGTCTGCCGCTCACTGTTTATTCTTTTACCTGTTGCTTTTCTGTACTTAATAAACTCATTCACTCAAAATTGAAAACAGTTATTGTCGCAGCAAGGTGACGGCACACTGGGCCAGCCCTCTGGAAGCAAGATCCAGGTATCCAGAGTTCCTGTCCTGCTGTGGTCACACAAGATGTCCATCAAGCAGCCATGGGTTGAAATGACATGTATGAACTGATGATATCTAGGATTTGTTTTTTCCTTTTTGCTCAAGTCTGGTGAGATGCTCTGTGTGCCTGCCTCTGCTTGGCACGCACCCCAAGTCCTAGGGTTCCAGAAAGAGAGCGGGAGTTCCGAGTGAACTGGGTTGTTTACACAAACTGTTCGGGTGCCGTGAGTCATTCTTAGCAGCTGGTGGTGGGAACCATCGAGTTCTGAGTTTTCTGGAGGTCAGCTAAAGTCCCATTTCATAAGCAGGGATTTCTTTATTTCAAGGAAGATTGGTTTTTATTTTAAATTGCGTGTGTGTTTGAGGAGGTGTATGTGCACACGTGAGTACAGATGCCCACAGAGTCCACAAGAGGAACTGGAATTACAGGTGGTTGTGAGCTTCCCAGCATGGGTCCTGAGAACTGAACTAGTCCTCTGCAATCATAGTGCACACTCTTAGCCCTGAGCCATCTCTGCAGACTCTGTGAGCAGGCCGTTCTAAGGTGGCCCTTCATGTGGTCCTTCAGACGTTTGTTGTAAAGGGGCATCCAGCATCTAGCCCATGCAGGAGGGCCCTGGTGCCCGTGGAGGAGGGGCCCCTGGTGCTCCTTTTGCTGCTTTTGGAGAGAGCCTAACTGTCCTAGAAACCCCATTCCTTCTAACCATGGAAGAACAAGAAGAGCCACAGAGGAAGAATCCATAGTTATAATAAATTAGAAGCAATTCTTCAAACGGGCCAAATGAGAATCTTGTCCACAGAGGCACCACAACTTGACCTAAGTAAACATGCATAAAAGATCCTTTGCCACAACCCTCCATCTGCCTCGACTGCATGTTGAAACAGGAAAATACTCTTGTGCACACTTAGAGGATCCTGCAGCTGCCGACCTGCCCAAGTGCTGACCTCAGGTTTAATGCACAGTTATCACTCAAAGGAGGCTTACATCCTGAGGCGGGTAGCTAAATGCAAAAAGGACTGAGCTGTGTGTGCATCACTCAGAGGAAAAAGGTCCTGGAAGATGTGATCATGTTAAGTACAAAGGTTTAATGACAGCTACAAACTTGGTTAAGTGAGCAACAGCCTTTGTGGAAGAAGTCATCGCTGATCTTATGAACAATCGCTCACCCTCCTGCCCTTGGATTGAATAAGGGCCTCCCCGAATTTCTGAGTTACTAAGTAACTAACCTTTCCAGGACCCCACAGTGCTTGGAAAGCGCTGCCTTTAGCTCAAATGTCAGGGTGTGAGTGCCGTCTAGTGGCGAAGTGAGGGAACACATTGAGAAACTGGAGGCCGGAGCTCCCAGCTCCGCCTTCCCTTCCTTGGTGTATCTCACAGCATTCTCTCGGGCCTTGGGGTTTGGGCTACAGTAAAGGAAACTGAGACACCTCTATGTATTGTTTGTGTTTTTGATGGCTTGATAATCTTATATCTAACCACTGAGAGCTTGATTATAAATGTCTTTGGATAGATTTTGTTAAATTAAATTTGGCTGGTGAACTTTGATCCTCTCCACGTAAACATCTGTAACTTTCTTGATGCTTGGGATGTTTTCTGCTATTGGAATTATCTTTCAACCTTTTTGACTTCCTCACCTTGGACCCTAATAATATGAATATTTGTTCTTTTTGAAAATTTGCTTTATTTTAATCATGTGTACATGTGTGTCTGTGTGTTGGTCTGTGCACACGGATGCCGGTGCTTGTGTGTTGGTCTGTGCACACGG
>CABHPP010127648.1:28063-35606 GCA_902168425.1 Peromyscus attwateri | reverse complement strand
AAAAAAAAAAAAAAGAAACATCCATGTCCAGCATAGTGAGCCAGTTGGTAGGACTTACCTACAGGAGCAGGGGTGAGGGGCTCCCTACAGGAGCAGGGGTGAGGGGTTCCCTACAGGAGCAGGGGTGAGGGGTTCCCTACAGGGTCAGGGGTGAGGGGTTCCCTACAGGAGCAGGGGTGAGGGGCTCCCTACAGGAGCAGGGGTGAGGGGTTCCCTACAGGAGCAGGGGTGAGGCTTACTTACAGGAATACGGACGACCCCCAAACAGGGGCAACACTGACAAGTTCTACCTGAGCACGGGTGGAGATCTCTTGAATGGTGTGTTAGTGGAGCCTGCCCCTGCCCACTTAGCTTTCCAGGACCTCGGGGAACCACGTGCATCTAGGGCCGGATGGTATGCAGCTGCTGAAGGGGCTGGCATGGGAGGGACTGAGCGGTATCAGGTAAGGGTTGAGTGACCCTCCCCACCTATTTCTACAGGAGCGTGCTAATTCTGGGCTGGATCTCGTGAGGCTGTGGGTATGGGCAGACAGCTGCACAGACTGCAAGGTAACAAAGGCTTTGTCATGGCTGGAGAGCCGAGTTCCGCTTGAGTTCTCCAGAGCCGCTTTGGTGATTGCGTTCTGCAGGAACATCTTCACGAACGAACCTTGGAGTTGGGGTCTACCCTCAGTTGTCCTTTACAGTATTGCAGGGTTGCTTAATGGGAAATGTAGTGTGCTTTCTTTTTCTTCACAGGTGTTGAGAAAAGAAACCACGGCAATAATGAAATCAGAGCACTGGTGAAATACATTGCAGAAGAACCAGGAAACTCATCGCAATGGAGCCTGCTGGGTTCTGCTGCAAGTTCAAGGGTGAACGGGAAAGTCAGCTTCTCATAGGAAGCAAATTCGTGAGTGGTGGGCTCCTGTTCTGCCTGTGGTGGTGGTGGTGAGTGCCAGCCATGACTCTGGAGAGCTTCATGTTCAGAAGACTGTGAACATGACCCAAGATTCGGATTCTCACATGACATTTGGCTCTAAGTGAGAAAAATCTCCTCCCCAAGCACCACCTCTTCATTTGAAAACAGTAACTCACTGCTGGGGTCAATGTTAGACTAGAGCAGTGGTCCTCAACCTTCCTAATGCTGCGACCTTTTAATACAGTGCCTCATATTGTGGTGACCCCCAGCCATGAAATTATTTCATTGCTGCTTCATAACTGTAATTTTACTGTTATGAATCATGATGGAATATCTGATATGCAGGACATCTGATATACAACCCCCAAAAGGGTTGTGACCCACAGGTGGAGAACTGCTGGATTAGAGAAATCATTCTATCCATGTCCAGCAGAGCGAGCCAGTTGGTAGGACTTACCTACAGGAGCGTCAGGAGACGACTTGCCTTGAGGCCTTGAGTTTAAGCACTGCAAAGCCAGGTGTGATGGCACAGGAGTGTAGTTCCAGAGCTGGGGAGTGAGAGACAGGGAGATCCTGGGCAGTTTCCAGGGATCCAGACCAGAGAGAGGCCCACGAGAGCGACACGTGCTCTGACCCACTTAGTCATCCTCTCCAGCCCCCGCCTATACTTTTTTTAATTTGTAATTTTAATTTGTATTGAAAATAGATTTTTTCCATACAATATAGTCTGATCATGGTTTCTCCTCCCCAAACTCCTTCCATAGCATCCACACTTTTCCAAATCTACACTTTCTTTCTCTCTTTCATTAAAAAACAAACAGGCATCTAAAAAAATAATTAAAATAAGATAAAATAAAAACAAACAAACAGGAATAGGACAAAACAAGCAAACACTCAGAAAAAAAAAAGAAACCTGTGCAGGTGCAGACACACACTTGACTCTCCCGGAAATCCCATAAAATACAAAACCGGAAACCATAGTATATGAGCAAAAGACCCACTGGTTTAAAGTAAGCCCAGACAAAGCAATATGAGACAAAATCCTCCAAAAGTATCACTGAGCTCATTGTAGCTCAGGTGTCAGGATGACGTCGGCTCTTGAAAGGCGATGTTCCTTCTGTTTCTTTTGCAGAATGCTTTGAGGAATATTGGCATGAATTTTTTTGAATTCTTCTTTCATCTGGTAGAATTCTGTGCTGAATCCACCTGGCTCTGATTTTTCTTTCCAGTTGGGAGAAATTTAATGACTTCTTCGAGTCCACTGGGGTTATTGGTCGGTTTAAATTGCGTATTTATCTGGATTTAACTTTGGTAGGTGGAATACCTCAAGGAATGTATTCATTTATTTTAGGTTTTACAGTTTGACAGAGCACAGGTTTTCAAAGTGTGTCCTTGTGATCCTTGGTGTCTGTTGTTCTGCCCCCTTTCACCTCTAATTTTGTTAGTTTGGATCTTCTCTCTCCACCTCTTAGTTAATTCGACTAATGGTTTGTCTGTCTTACTGTTTGTCTCAAGGAAGCAGCTCTTTGTTCCATCGATTCTTTGTGTTGTTTTTGTTTGTTGTTTCTATTGTGTTGATTTCAGCCCTGAGTTTGATTATTTCTTGTTATCCACTCCTTTTGGGTATGATTTCTTCATTTTGTTCTAAATCTTTCAGATGTGATATTAAGTTACTAGTATAAAATATCTCCTTCTCTCTCTCTCTCTCTCTCTCTGTGTGTGTGTGTGTGTGTGTGTGTGCTATGAACTTTCCTCTTAGAATTGCCTTCATTGTGTGCCATAAATTTGAGTATGTTGCATTTTCAGTTTCACTCAATTCTAAAACATTTTCAATTTCTTTCTTAATTTCTGTATTGATTCATCCAGTAGAGAGTTGTTCAGTTCCCATGAGTTCATAGGCTCTCTGTTGTGTCTGCTGTTCACATCCAGCTTTAATCATGGTGATCAGATCTGACACAGGATGTTACTTCAATTTTATTGTATCTGTAGAGACTTGCTTTGTGTCCAAATATGTGGTCAATTTTGTATAAAGTTCCATGAGCTGCTAAGAAGAGGGTGTATTCTTTTATGTTTGGGTGATATACTCTAAATATTGGTTAGGTTCATTTGATTTATGACGTCAGTTAATGCCAGCATTTTTCTGTTTAGTTTTTATCTGGATGACCTGTCTATTGGTGAGAGTTGGGTGTTGATGTCTCCCACCATCACTGTGTGAGGGAGGGTCACTATGTGATTTAAGCTGTAATAGTGTTCCTTTTATGAACTTGGGTGCCCTTGTGTTTGGGGCATAGATGTTAAGAACTGCAATGTGCACCTGGTGGAGTTTCCTTTGATGAGTAGGTAGCATTCTTCCTCATCTCTTCTGATTAGTTTGGTTTGAAGTCTATTTTGTCAGATATTAAAATGACTCCACCAGCTAGCTTCTTAGGTCCATTTACTTGGGTAGTTTTTCATCCTTTTACCCTGAGGTGATGCCTGGCCTCCATGGTAAGGTGTGTTTCTTAGATGCAGCAGAAAGATGGATTCTGTTTTTAAATCCAGTCTGTTAGTGTGTGTCTTTTTATTGGGAAATTGAGACCATTGATGTTGAAAGTTATCAATGAGCAGTGTTTGATTCCTTTTATTTTCTTGTAATGGTATGAGTCCCCCCCCCCCCCATTTGATTTGCTGATCTGGGATGATTTATTTCTTTTGTTTACTAGGATGTGGTTAACCTGATCAGATTGAAGTTTTTCTCTTAGCTCCTTCTGTAGAGCTGGAGTTGTAGATAGATACTGATTAAACTTAATTTTATTTTGAAATATTTTTCTTTCTTCATCTATTGTAATTCAAAATTTTGCTGGGTATAGTAGCCTGGGCTGGTATCTGTGCTCTCTTAAGAGTCTGCAGCATGTCTGTCCAGGTCTTTGTGGCTGTTAGTTTCCAGTGAGAAGTCAGGTGTTACTCTAACAGGTCTACCTTTATATGTTACTTGGTCTTTGTCTCTTGCAGCTTTTAATATTCTTTCTTTGTTCTGTACATTTAGTGCTTTGATTATTATGTATTGAGGATAGTTTCTTTTCTGACCCAGTTTATTTGGTGTTCTGTAAGCTTCTTATATCATGATAGGCATCTCCTGCTTCAGGTTATGGAAATTTTCCTCTATGGTGTAGTTGAAAATATCTTCTGTGCCTTTGACCTGAGTTTCTTCTCCTTCCTCTATTACTATTCATAGATTTGGTCTTTTGTTAGTGTTCTAGATATCCTGGATGTTTTGTGCTTGGGTTTTGTTTCTTAGATTTAATATTTCCTTTGACTGAGGTATCCATTTCTTCTATCCTGTCTTCAGTACCTGAGATTCTCTCTTCCATGGCTTATATTCTGAGATTAGCCAGGTTTTTGTTTGACTCCCCAAATTTTTCATTTCCAGTTTTGTCTCAGTTTGGGTTTTCTTAAGTGATCTATTTCTACTTTCACATCATTAATCATTTTTATTATTTTATTCCACTACACGTTTGTGTTTTCACAGACTTCATTAAGGCTTTATTCATAACCTTTTTTAAGGTCCTTGAACATACTCATGTTAGCTATTTTGAAGTCCTTGTTTCTGCTTTGACTATATTGTATTTCTTGGGGCCTACAGTAGTGGGTTTGCTGGGTTGTGGTAGAGACATTTTGTCTTGGGTGTTGATGATTGTGTTTTTGCACTGGTGTCTAGGCATCTGGGTTTAGAGTGATTGTGATTCTGAGTGTTGATACCTGGTCTTGCCTTTGTTGGTTGGGTGTTTCTGGTTTTTTGTTGCCCTCTCTGCATCTTAGGAAAGTGTGGTTGCTGTGGGCTGTCTGGTAGGGAGTGCTTCTGAGTTACTGTTAGATGTGGCCACTGGGAGTCCTGGGCAGTAAGTATTTCTAGGTGTTGGGGGCTGACAGGAAGGAATGGGGATGGGCTTGAAGAGGGGACTGAGAAGATCCTCAGGAAATAGGAAAGCTGGGTCAACCACAAGGTTTGGCAGAGTCCCCAGGGATTGGAGGTAGGATAGGAGGACAGATACCTGCCAGTGGTCTGCTGCAGAGTCGGGGATGAGACCGAAGAGACTGTGCTGGAGGACAGGAAGGAGAGTGGGAATCGCCTACCTGAGTCCAAGTCTGGTGTGGCTACTGGGGATCCCAGGCAGAGAGTCTAGCTATTAACACAGAGGAGTTGAAATGGGCTAGAAGGGGGAGGTGCTGAGAGGGTCCCCAGGAAAGTGGACAGCTGGGTCTGCTATGAAGTCCAGTCAAGTCCCCAAGGAGTGGGGTCAGCGAGGGAGGGCAGGCTGCTGCACGTGATCTGCTGTAGCGACGAGATCTGCCCCTAAGTTTTTAAAAGTAACTTAGAAAACATGAAAGCCTGGACTCAACTGAAAAACAAAAACAGGGCTGGAGAGAGGCCGGCAGTTAAGAGCACTGGCTGCTCTTGCAGAGACCCTGGTTCAGTTTCTAGAACCCCACAGAGGCCCCCATTCATCTTTAACTCCAGTTCCAGAGAAGCCGACGCCCTCTTCCGGGCCTTGCAGGCACTGCATTCACGTGCCGAGATAAGTACCTACAGGCACAAGTTCAAACCGATCAAATAAACATGAAAATGAAAAAGGAAACGAAGAACACGAGGCAGCCTTGGAAATAAATGCATTTCCTACTTTTACTGATCAAATTTAATTCTGTAAGCAAAAAAAAAAAAAAAAGTGGGCCCCAAATGAGCAGATCTCAAGTTTAATATTAAACCTGTATTTCTGGCTAAGGAAGCAATGAACCCCACAGAAGCCATAACAGGGTTGGAGGGAAGATTTTGCTGCTCTGGAAACCATCTCCCTAAAGGAGCACTAAAGTACAATGCTGTATCTTGTTTGGGATCTTCCTCCCTCCCTTCTTCCCCACCTCCCCCCCTCCCCACCTCCCTCCCTCTCCACCTTCCTTCCTCCCTCCCTCCCTCTCTTTCTTTCTCATCTTTTTTAGATTAGATTCATAGTGATTTAGGTCAGTAACAAGTTCATTCTTATTTCTCTGTGACTTCGGATGGATTAATGTTTAATAAGTAAATAAAGAATTAAAGTTTAAGATGTTTTGACCAGCATGCTAATGATAGTTTTTTAGCAATTCCCCAGCCTTTTCTGTCCACAGCCAATGTTTGAAGAGTCTACTCATGAACAGTGCAAAGCTTATGATAAATTTTTCTTTTTTTCTCAAGCAAGAGTAAATTCAAACATATATTTTATGTTTTTATTGTTTCACTTGCTCAGATCTGCAGAGGAAGCTGTCAACACAGCCTTCTTCATGCTTGTTTCAAAGGTGGTTTCTTTCCATACCTGGTCACTGGCCCTCGAGGAAACCACACGGGACAAAGAAAGTGTGAGATTCTCTGTACTTACTTTTTCTCATTTGATACTGTTAATCCCACTGATCGAGAAGAAGACCACTACCACAGTTTAAAGCCAAATTTGAAGCAAGTTTTAATTAAATACTGGCCCCGTGGATGGGCTCTGACCAGGTCCATACCCAGGTTCCTGGGAAATGGCCCAGAATCAAGTATGGCAAGGGCTTAAGAAGGAAAACCCATAATTTTTATTGCATTTCCCATCAGGTCCAGTCAGGAGCAAGCATACATCCTAATGTATCTCCTGCCTATGTACCTCCTACCCACATGTTATCAAGCACATCTGGTGCTGATGGGTCAAACAAACCTGTTTAGGGAATGAAAATATGTGGCTTGTTGTCTCCCATGAACAACAGCCTCCAGCATTTCAGGAACTGTCTGCCCTTGGGCAAGGGGCTTACAGATCAGAGACATTTTTATTTCATGGATCTCTTAGGCATAGTACTTAAAACTTAAAATGTAACTCTCACAAATATGTTCTCCATATATCAGCCTATCAGAATCAACTTCAACTGATAATCTTCCAACTTCTGGATGAGAAAATTTATAAAGAACTTTGCTAAATATCTTACATCAAGGACATAAAAATAAAGCCCAGTGGTAGAGTTTACTAACTCAGCAAATGCTTGGTGGAAGCAAGAGGAGAATAACTTTTTGTCTGCAGGTTCAGGTGATGCCCACATGTGGAGCACAGGGATGATCTACATTTTCTATACCTGAGATTAATGTGCACAGAGCTCCATTTCATAGTATGTAAGGAATGGTTAAATACATCGAGCAGTGTGTGGAAGGCTGGGGGGACATTTCTTGCCTACTCTATCTAGTTCCTTAATTGTCAAGGACTTGCCTCAATTGTAACATACCCTTCATCTTACCCAGGCACTCACCCTACTTCTGAGAGGTAAAAATGGCTTATTTGATAGGGGGTTCAGAGCGCTGCTAGAGCTGAGGGATGCAGTTTACTGGGCTTTTGAGCTGGGCCCCTGAGGACCAAACGAAGTGGAATGCTAAAGACTGGGTTAAGAATCATCTTTAGTGTTAGTTCTAAGACATGTTTTACTTTTCCAAGTCTGTAAAGCTTGAAGTATGCTTAAAATAAGTCAGATATTTTGTTCATATTTAAAACTACTCTACTAGAAGAACAAGATGCTCCAACTGGTTACTGAGTCTTTACCCAGCTGTTTAGTGGGATTAACAACTTGCAGTTAAAGAAGTGGTTCAATTTTCTTACTTTTTTCTTTTTATTTCAC
>CABHPP010127648.1:13063-23063 GCA_902168425.1 Peromyscus attwateri | reverse complement strand
GCCAACACCGCCCGGCTATATTGTAATCTTTAGTAAGTTAATTTGCTTAAAATATTTCGGATTAATTTACCAAACAAGTATGCGATGTATGCATATAATAACACATTTAAATGGTACGTGCATTGTAAAAACATGTGAAGCACACATGTTCTTACTGTGACCAGAACTTCTGGTTTACCCTCAGTTCCTTTGAAAAGTCTTCATAGGAAGGTGGGGTATCAAGGGAATAGGTTTACCTGCCTTTAAAGAACATGACTTCCCCGCGGAAGGTGGTGATAGCATCCATAGCCAGGCCAGGGTCTGTACAGGCGTGGGGCTCAGGGGTTCCCTTTGGCTTGGTGGGTGCCTTGGGTGGACTTCCTTCAGGGATAAAAGAAAGACTATTGTGGGTTCAGAAGGCACAGGAACTGTGTCCACACCAGGATCTTACCTAAGCAGTTATTTACTTCATGATAATATTTCAGGAAGCATCTCAATTTCTTCTCCGAAAAGCTTTCTGTTTAATTACCATACATTCAGTTGCACAATTCTGCTCACCATAGATAGACTGGATTCCATCAATATCATCCTGAGAAAGTGGGTATTTGCTAGGATCCAGGGAGACATAATTGGGGAACATCAAAGCTGTTTGATCATTGGAGTGAGAGAGCCCCAGGGAATGGCCAAATTCATGAGCAGCCACGAGAAACAAGTTGAACCCTTGACAAAAACAGAGAACATGTCTGTGTGAGTTCATGAAGAAATCTAACTCAGTAGGCAGATGGCTTGAGACTACTTACTCAGAAATGGATAGTATTACTTAGCAGGCAGTGTAGTATACACTTTTATTTCCAGGATCCAGGAGGCAGAGGCAGGCAGATCTCTTTGAGTTCAGGGCCAGCTAAGTTTACATGGTGAGACCCTGTCTCAGAAACAAAACAAAAGAAAAGAAGAAGTGGACAGTATTATTTTAAGAAATGGAGCAACCAGCTTTGACTTTATATGATCATCCTTATGCTCTGTGGTCCTCCACCACTGACTAAGGAAGCCCTCAACAATCTAGCCCTTGCCTTCCCCACCACAGACACCTTTGCACAGCCCTCCGACCTTCCTCCCCAGTCTCTCTTCCATTTCTCATCTCTACTAAGTTCTTTTTTTTTTTTGAGATGGAGTCTCATGTATGCCTGGCTGGCCTTAAACTCACTGTATAGCTGAGGATGATCTTCAACTCCTGACCCTCCAGCCTGTACCTCCTAGGTGGCAGAATTACAGACATGCACTACCACATCGAGTTTATTCAGTCCTGGGGGTTGAACTCAGAGTCTTCTGCACACCTAGGAAAAACTCTTCCAGCAGAGCCGCATCCCCAGCCCTGTGCGTTCACTTCTTCTGCTCCGCTAACACATACTCACTCCACTTTTTTCTGCTCCAAAAGAATGCAGTACAACTGGCAGATGACAACTCCGTCTGAGCTTCCGCCCATGCAGAGCTCAGCTGAGAGTTATATTTATCCTCTTTCTTTGAAAAGCCAGCCTTTCTAAACTTGGACCACAACTCTGGCCTTTTTAATAGTTCACCCCACACGTCCTCTTCAGCAGAGGGCTTGAAGCAATGTCCAACATAGCAATTAACACTAATTAATTAAGTGGTTAAGGATAGTCAGATGGTGAAGTCTTCCACCTCTGCCTCTGGCTAGTGAAGTCTCCTGGAGAAGGCTTACCAATCCTGAGTTCGTCAAATGTTTAGGCCATTTCTTATAACTGATTGAGCACATGTGTGCTGCCTTTGGACCAAGATGAAAACCAAAGAAACAGTGGTTGTTCCCTGTAGAAAACATGGCAGACATGTTCACGCTACCTCTCAGTGTTGAGTCCGATGTTCCTCCTCCGTCCCCCTGTCTGTGATGCTAACTCATGTGGCAGTGGTCATAGCTCACCCAATACTTCTCCTGTTGCCTGAAGCTCAGCTAGTGCTGCCCTCTCGACCTGTCTCAGCAGCACTGGGAGGAACAAGCTTCATGTGTCCAGTGGAGAGAGCGGTCGGGCTTTGTTTATAGAAAACAAAACCGACACAAGCAGAGAATTGGACGCACAGTGTCAGGGATGATCTGCAGTCATGTGTGCTGCCCATCAGGAAGGCCATGTCTCTTACTTCCCTGGGACCTTGGAGGCCAGACCCCAGACCCTAAATTGTTGAGTCACTGATAGGGATAAAAGGATTGTAACAGCCGGAAGTTCTACTGAGCCTGCTCCTTTGCTTAATAAACACAGTATTGCACAGTGAAGTTTGGGTGTTTTGTTTAAAAAAATGACAGTACACTGTGGCTGGAGAGATTGGTTGGCAGTTAAGAGCACTGGTTGCTCTTCCAGAGGACCTGGGTTCAGTTCCTAGGACTCACAAACTACTGTTCCAGGTGATCTGATGTCCTTTGAAAGAATCATGCACACATGTGGTACATAAGCATATGTGTAAGCAAAATACTCATACACATAAAACAAGAAATGTCTGGTGCTAGTGAGGCCCATCAAAGAAATAAAATCAATTTACTTGCCTTAAAGGAATAGATCAAATATAAGAACTAGGGTTTAATCCTTTTCCGGATGGGGAGGAGGTTAGTAGAGAAGGACTACACTTTCAACTTGATTCTTTGTGGGCCATATACCCACAAAGTATTCTTTAACCTCGGGCTTAAAGCACCAGCCTCTAAAGTTTTGTTGCAGTCTTCAAGCTACAGGTGACTACAGCCATTGGTTCAGTGTGCAGCCTGGTGGTTAGTGGGGGGGTGTTAAAGCTTTATACATCACAAAGGAGTGGGAATAGCTGCAAGGCTGAAACTTTTAACACACCTCTGGGGTCCTCTAACACACCTTGCACAGCCTTGTGTACCCAGTGGAGTGGCAGGCACTGTGGACGTTCACAGTGGTATGTTAACGAGTGCATGGGTAAACGGCATGTGCTGTTCTCACGCCAGGTCTAGTAACTCTGGGAGAGCTCTGTTTGGACAAGACTACCTGAGCACAACTACTATTAATGGTTGTTAATCACTTTACTAATGTGATCTGAGAATATAGGAAATTATGAGAGACGTTAGATTTGGATTCAAGAGGCAGCTAACTGTACAGAGATTCTTTAGATTAATGCAATTTTCTCATAATGAAAATTAAACTCACCGTCCCCATCCTTGGCTGTCCAGTTTTCATCTTCATCAAAGTGAGTGTCACCACCTAGACCCAGACCAGGAGGAAAGGCATGGCCAAGGACTCCCAAGGGACCATCAAAATAACGAGGACACCAGCCATGGACTGAGATAAGTTAATGGGGAGAAAGGTCAGCTTCCTGAGATCTTCAGAATCGCCACACCCACTCCCATCGCAAGCCTTACCTCCAGTCCTAAAGGCTATCATGATGTCTGCAACCCCCTTCGAAATCTTGGTGAACATCAGTGGAGTGACCTTGCTCCAAACATCTAGAGCTTTCTGAATAGCCTCATCCACATCAGCTCGTGTCATATCGGGGGTGTAGTTCATTATTCTGAAAAATAGGCAAAATTACAGCAACTGCGGATATATATAATCTCAAGTGATCTATCATCTATATATCTATATATCAAGTGATCTATCTATTATCTATATCTATCTATCATCCATCTATCTATCCATCTATCTATCTATCTATCTATCTATCTATCTATCTATCTATCATCTATCACTTGCAGTTTACTAGTCACAGGATGTAGTAACTTACATCATTGTTTTGTTACTAACATTTGCTATCACTTTATTTAAATGAAGTAGTTTTACATAACCTAACTCAGATTTTCTCTTGCTATAATAAAACACTTTGACCAAATACAGCTTACAGGAGGAAAGGGTTTGTTTGGCTTACACTTCCAGGTCACAGTTCATTACTGAGGGATTCAGACAGAAACCCAAAGCACCATGAAGAGCAGTGCTTGGTGTCTCACTCCCGAGCTCATGTTTGGCTAGCTTTCTTCTTCTTCATCTTCTATTAATTATTTATGTATGTATGTATGTATGTGAGGTGTGTGTGTGTGTGTGTGTGTGTGTGTGTGTGTGTGTGTGTGTAAAGTATTTGTATGTGTACTACATGTGTGCAAAGGACTGCAGAAATCAGAAGAGGGCATCGGATCCCTTTGAACTGGAGTCACATAAGTTGTGAGCTGTCATGTGGATACTGGGAGTCAAACCTGGGTCCTCAGCTAGAGCGTAAAAGCTCTTAACTGATTGTAGTGGATAGCATTGTCCCTAGAGATGTAGCAGGTAACTGTGCTACCTACCTATGACCTTGAAGTGCTTGCCCCGGGGCCTGGCCTGGGGCTACCCTTATGACCTGAGACACACTTATGCCCACCTTCTCTCCCTCGTGGGCTTGGATGCCAAGATGACTCAGGTGGAAGAACAGTGTGGGACTGTACCTCGGACTTCCAGGACCCTACGATAAAGCTCCCGCACAGTAGTGCTCTTCCCTAATACATTCCTTTAACATTTAAGCAGACTCTTTGGATTTCTCATAATAACTGATTAGTCATTTCTCTAGCTCCTTAGCTAGCTTTCTTTTTTCTTTTTCTATTTTCATTCAATCTCTTGTAGCCCCTTATCCTTAGATAGCTGAGGGCAAATGACTCTTTATACTGGGACCCACCCAAGGTTTGAGATTTCACACACACACACACACACACACACACACACACACACACACACACACACCACACACCACACACCACACATACCACACACACGCGCACACACACGTGTATACACACACGCAGCCTCCCCATCTTCCTGTACACCTCATCACGCCTCCATCTCACTGGAGCAGACGGCAGTGCTTCCTGTCTTGAGCTCACACTGGGGAGGACAGGTAGAGATTAGAACCTATCTGTCCAAGCTGGTGTCCTCTGCAACACTGGCTACAGGCAACAGCCCTCAGATTTAGTTCCTCTGTGGCTAAGGCTGCGGTAGCCACACTGCCACAGCATAGGTCTAAAGTGGAGACAGGATCCGTGGAACCCATCAAGTGCAGTGTGCTTGTGAGTGTCAGATAGGCCATTATTATGGTTGCTTCTTGGAGATTAACTGTCTGGGTTAGTTCATGAAAGTTGGTAGAAACATTACCTGTATGTGAGGTTGTGTTTTCTCCACCCGGGGAGGGTGTAGCCATACTGCCCCACATCGGGCACCCCACACCTGGGCACCTTCATGATCTCAAGGGTGTCTGAGTCCAGCTTTCCGGTCACTGTCAACCCAAAAAATGCCTGCATTTCCCGGAGTTTGCTGTCCAGGAGACTCCTGTTCTTGCTTTGGACTAGATGACTCCCTTCTATTTCAAGTGAGTAGAACTGGTTGAGATACGCCTGACAAGAGACGGAGAACAGAGGCTGCAGGGGGCAAACATTCTCCTCAAGTGAAACAAAGTGGCCTGGGATCTCCTTTGGCAGCGGGAAGGATAAAAAGGAAATAAACAGCAAGGGGAAGAGAAGGGCAGGAGGCGAAGGGAAAGGAGGAATCACTGTTGTCTTCCAGCTCCAGAAATCAGTGATTTACGAGGGACTGGAGTCAGTCAAACCACACGTCCGTGCAGCACGCACCCTCCACGACAGCACGGACACACTGCTTGTTCAGTGCTGGCACACCGATGCATCCTTGCTGTTCCTTTTATCTTGTAAACTTCATGAGACACCAGAGGTGATCACCTATTTTCCAAACTTACATGATTTAACCAAAATATGATAAATTAACTGGCTCTCAGAAGGAATTGCTAAAGGCACATACTTTTCATATCTATAAACATGCATATATACACATCTATACAAGCATGTATACATTTGTGTATCTTTCCGTGTGTATATACATACTCAAACACATAAAGTATATGTGCCTAAGGGGTTCTAGATTGTGGATTTCTGTGGGTGGTTGTCTTGAAACTCATTTATACAGATTTCTATCCTTGTTAATCCTTGTTAGCTGTTTCTTTCTTCTCTCATGTTGGCACCTTAGTGACCACTGTGTAAAGGGTTAGGAAATCCAGTCTCCTCTCCACTGCCCCTTCCCTTCACCTCTTGCCCAGTTCATGTCTTTAGAGTTAGACACATGAATGGGACCTCATTCTTCTGAGAACCTCTGGGACTCTGCAGAAATTTGCTATCTTGGAAGGTCCCGGGAGAAGCTGTACAAGGCACACTTCATTGCCAGTTGTTAATAGCATGCATTGAGATCCTACCTGGGCCAGTGGATCGTTCCCCCCATTTCTGTCCTTCTGGTCTGGTGGAAATGCAGAAGAAAGTGTTACGAAATTAAACAGCAGCTGCAGAAGGCACTTCATTCCTGCCTCTTCAGCTAGAAGCTTACTCCTGTGTGCATGGGATTTAGAAAGTTCAGTGAGACGTGGCACCAAGTGTTCCTTTAATTAATAACAGCAAAGGACACTTGCCATGAAGTGTCCCATGACTCCCCCCACCCTGACAGACTGGAATTTTGCAATCAAAGTCTGTGATTGTTTATCCAGTATATCGCTCACTTTCGAATTGAGTATATTACATAATAAGGCCTCAAGTTAGCTTTCTCTTCTCAAAATTGGCAGTTTTCAACATGACTTTTGAAATAATTTTCTGCCAGGAAATGCTAGCATATCTTGGTATGTGATGCAAAAAGACAATTGAGTCAGGAGTTAGTTTAAGTAAAATACAGCATCATGCTATGGTGCCTGGCTTCTCCCTGAGTTCTGGGGATCCTAGTTCAGCTCTTCTGCTTGTACAGCAAATGCTCTACCCACTGAGCATCTCCCTGGCTCTAAGTCTGTAACTGTAAGGAGTACTATGTAGTAATCTAAGTAACTGTTTATTACTATGTATTATAATTTTGTATTTGAATTTTTTTGTAATATGTCTTTTTTATGTTGATGATGTTAAACATTCTTTATTTTCACTTTTTTATGATGATTGCTTCTGATTTCTCATACTTTCTTGTTTGGTCTCTGTTTTTCACATTGCAAACTTTCTTCAAATGTTCGGTGACTCTGTGATGCGCAATCTGTTTGGACGCTGGGGAAAGAAAGGTCCCTGGAAGCTCTTCTACCTGAGGGTGGCCTGGGGACTTGGGAACCTTCCTTGCAGGAGGTGGCTGTGTCTCAGGTCTTCCATGTATTAGTCAGTCAGATTTAGTTGAATACAACAGAAAAATTCACAGTAGCAGATGTTTAATATTACTAAAATTTATGTTTTCCTAGTGTAAGAACAGCCTAGGTTTGATAGTCTGTGGCTTCTAGGATGACTCTATGCCACTAGGGTCTAGGTTTCTCAAGATAGAGCCACTGTGCCTGCAGGTAGCACATGAGGATGGAAGAAAGGCAATTCTTAACATCGTTTGAGAAACGCCACGCAATGTTTAGCCTGAACATTTTGGGTGGGAATTTGGGACACGCCACACCTATCTGTAGGGAAGGCTGTAAAGTCTAGGGTGTGTGCAATGGGAACACGGAAACTGGGTTGCAAAGGAAGTGAAGAACGGGCAGCCACGCCCAGGCTTCCGGGCGGCATCTGCAGACCTGCTTTTCTCAGACTCCCCAGTTTCCGGCCATTGCTGTCTCCCTACAGCAACCTGCAGAAGGCATCTTTGATGCTCTCCCTGCATCGCCTCCCCCAGCCCATCTCTGATTGTGCAACTCACCCTCTTGTGACAAACTATGTCTTTCCGCTCTTGGGATGACATGGAGTTGCCAGATCAGTTTGAAATACAGCTTAGAAGTGTAGGAATTAAACACCCCCCCCCCAAAATCCTCTCCAAATTGGAGCTGGAAATGGCAAAGAATTCTCCTGCCTCCAGTACTCCGTGGGATTCTCAGCAGGTCCTGGTGGAAGCAAGGGCCAGATGCTCACAGCAGAAATCTTCGTGACCTGTGCTGTACTGTACTGGCATCTCCTCCTTTTCCACCTCATTGCACAGGCTGTCTCCTCTTACTCCTGGAATAATTCCACCAAGGTCTTCACTTAGGGGTTGCTTTTAAATAAACCCAAAATAAACGCAAAGGAATCTCATAATGTAAAGTCTAAGCTCAGCTTCTTTCATCTCTTGTGCTCACACAAATGTGACAGCTAGAAAATGCCTGTGACTCTGAAATATGGCTAACAAAACAGCAGGAAATGAGTTCTCATCTCAAAATGTAAAAATGATGTTTGGGTCAGCAATCTGTCAAGACTAGCTCACAGAAGTAGCAGATGTCAGGCAAAAATGTACCTCTTGCTTTTGTATCTTTAAAAACTGTCATATCGAGATGTTTTAGAAATAGGGCACCTAACATTGAGTGTGATTGACAGTGGAAGGGGTAGCTTATGTGTTTTCTGCACTTATTGGTTTGGTTCCTCAAAGGAGGGAGCAGGGAGAAGGGGGAGAGGAAGTGGGCTTCTCCTTCTGTGGCTGCACTGGGAAGCTACCTCAGAGTCCTCAGCAGGGTGTGACTGGACCTTCTGTGTTGGTTTCTTTTCTTAAGCACAGATGTCAACGCACCTGAATTTGATGGTGGCTTTTTTGTCTTTGTTATTGCTATGCATTGTTTTGTTTTTAATCCTGCTACCAGGAATTGAACCTAGGACCTCATGTGTGCTAGTTAAGAACTCTACTACTCAGCAATATGCCTCGGTGGTTCTAAGTGCTCATGCACTGTGTTGGCTTTCTAGGGCCTCTCTAACAAAGGAACACATATTCTGCAGAGTAGAAAAACAAGTTTATTTTTTCACAAAAGCCAGAAACCCCAAGTCAGCAAGTGTCTTGGTACCAGGATCTGCTTGCTGAAGAGAATGGTCCTTTCCTGGCCCCTTCCTACCTGCCACTGGCTGGGGAAGTATTGGCAAGCAGCTTTACAGATGCATCCTCCAGTCTCTGGTTCTCTTTGCTTGGTCTCTTCCAATGTTTGACTTTGCCTCTGGTGATTCTCCCCCAACCCCCTCAGAATCAAACATGTTAGGCAAATGCTTTACCTCTGCATTATATGTGCATCCCTGCCCCCTTTCTATAAGGACACATGTGGGTTTAGGGCTCACCCTAATCCTCTGTAAAGCCATCTTGTCCCTAACACACAATTAATTCTATCTGAAAAGACTCCAGTTCCAGATAAACATCTGGGGTTACGATTTCAATTTTTTTTCTTTCTTAGCATGATGAAGAGCATGATTCAAACCACAAAACATATTCTCTCAGGGGAGGAAATAACAACATGTTTTCTGTAAAGACGAGGGGTAATCTCTATGCTGTTTATAATCCTATGTGTAATCAAAATCCATTACTAGATTCTACATTTGAAGAGTTTTAGGAATACTGGGAGTCAGATATCCAAGTAGTAAAACACAAGGTTTAGGAGGCAGAAGGGCAGATAATGAAAGAATGTGGATTAAGCTGATGAGTGGTCTGATTATTGCTGTCTCTTTGTTGTGTGTTAACTAGCCAGGCCTGGGACATGCAGAAGGAATCCGCCTCTGTGGAGGACGGAGGTTACAAACACCCATTTTTCAGGATGGCTGCAGTGTTGGTCGCAGTTGAGGGAAGTGAGCAGGACACAGGATGAATGCGCAGGCTGAGCTGCCCTTTTGTATCCGTAGATCAGATGCCAGGACATTTGACTTTGTCTCAACTGTATGGACAGTTAAGCCATAAATTGCTTCTTGCAACTCTAGTGACACTGTGAGTGATGAGATTAAATGCAGAATACTGTGGTCCACTGAAGAAGAGGAGGAAGGCTGTAAGAAAGAGACAACCCCAAGTTAGAGATCTCAGACATGTGAGCGAGTGCCCTGCCAAAGAGACCAAGCAGGATATACAAGCACAACTGTGTTATTTTACAAACTTAAACAATTGCATTAACTTTTTTTTTTTCTACTTACAGTCCTGTAGGAAAACTGCATCAACTCTGCAGTTTATTCCTGGGAAAGCACTTGATATGCTTCTGGGGTAGCCTGGGTCCATGGATCCTCTGTTATTGTCATATCTAACGAGAGCAAAGCATCACACAA